>VNJS01004270.1:0-67583 GCA_008042575.1 Drosophila watanabei
GAGTTTTTCCGGGCGTACGGGTCAAGTTTTCACTGTGGGAATAATGACACTTTGAGAGAGCGCGCTGCCAGGGAAAACAAAACAGCAGCAACAACAACAGAAACAACAACAGGCCAACAATATCGACTACAATGGAATTGATGGCATTATAATATGGTAGCAGGCTGTAATTCGGGGCTTAGTAATGGGAGAAGATGATGGCTGTAGCATTCATTGTCTCGGATTAGGGGTTTTTAGGGGTTTATTTTCTGCTTTTTTTTCGGACTAAATTGGGTCAAGTCAGGTGGCTAACAGATTTGCAGGTTTTTTGTTTTTGAGGAGGAGGTTCAGTGATTTCTCTTTCTTTCTTTTTTTTCCGGAGCAAAAACTACAAATTTTGCAAGGAAAAGTTGTTAGAGAATTTTCTAGAAAGTGAATATCGGAAATAAAGAATATTTTAAAAGTATTTATTTACAGAATCTATAAATGGAGTTTAAGAGATTTTTTTTAATATTTTTAAAACAAGAAAATTTACTTGTAGATATTTTATAATTTAATACTGATATTTTAGGAAAATTTTCCGTAAAACGATTTACAACTTTTAGACATTTCAGGGGAAATGTGAAATGTCTGGCTTGTATAGAACCAAACTTATAAAACCTTTAAAAACCATATACATGTTTTTTTTATATTCAAGTTTTATATTATTTGCTTTTAAAGAAAGTTAAATCTATAAACAAAAATTAATTTCCGACCCAAAAGTCCTGGATATTATATTTCTGACTTTAGAATAACTTGAAATATACGTAAAACAATGATTATTATGGAACAACATATAACTATTCTCTAAAACAGCGATGGGCACGAGATCTGACGGTTTGAGCAGCGTGCCCTTCGGTGCTAAATAATAATAAATTAAATTAAATTAAAAAAAAGGATGTATACTTAATCTTTCTTTTAAAAATACAATAAAACAAAATTCAGCCTCAAAATTGCATGAAAAGTATTCCTTTAATTTAATTATATTTTTATACCCTTGCAGGGTATTATAATTTCAGTCAAAAGTTTGCAACGCAGTGAAGGAGTCATCTCCGACCCTATAAAGTATATATATTCTTGATCAGCATCAACAGCCGAATCGATCTAGCCATGTCCGTCTGTCTGTCTGTCTGTCTGTCTGTCCGTTTCTACGCAAACTAGTCCCTCAGTTTTGAAGCTATCTGAATGAAACTTTGCAGATAGTCTTCGTACATAAGTCGAAACAAGCCGGATCGGACGACCATATCATATAGCTAGCTGCCTTACAACCGATCCGTAAATTTGTTGAAAAAAAATTATGACTTCACTGTTTTTTAACATATCTTGATCAACTCTCGGTTATGAGCTTTCTATATTCTTTTAGATTTTTGGATTTAATTTTATAAAAATCGGACTACTATATCATATAGCTGCCATAGGAATGGTCATGAAATTTTCAGAAAAAAAATTATAGCTTTGTCAGTTTTCAACATAATTTGTTCTACTTTGAGATACTAGTATTTCATATTTTTTCAGAATTTTGTTGTACATTTCATAAGAATCGGACGACTATATCATATAGCTGCCATACAAACGATCGGTTAATGTGGAAGTAAATTACATTTACATGTAAAAATGTATAAATATGTAAATAAAATGTAAAACTGTAAAAATTTTATGTATATGAAAGTAGTTCATATTATATTATGTATATTGGGATAGATTATAATTTATACAATTGAAAACTGCAAGGGTATACAAACTTCGGCGTGCCGAAGTTAGCTTCCTTTCTTGTTATATATAATATTTATTTATTAATTACTCATAAAAACTAATAAATGCTCTAAAAACCTTATTATAGTCCTATAAAAAAAGTTTGCCAATTCTCCTATAATTTTATAATAAATAAAAAAAACAAATTAGCTTTGTCAAAAAGGCAAAATTAAATGCTCAAAGCTAATTTTCCATTTTTTCTGTACATTATACCAATGTATTTAGGAAATGTACACATGTATCTGCACACTTTTCTGAGAAGATATTTCTCAATTTGCAGAACGAAATTTGAAATAAATTAATCGTAGGAAATTTCGACATTTATATATATATACTTTTTTTGTTTGCCTGTGACAGCTAGAACATTTTCCAATTTTCTAATACCGCCCCTCACTGCGATCGGCCACGTGCCGCAAAAAATAACAACAAAAAGAAAAAGTAGTATATAATAATAATAATAATAAGCAGGCACGTCCAAAAACGAGTCCACCTACGACAGAGGTTGGATGTGTGACAAGTCCAAAAATCTCTTGGTTAAATCGGATTTTTTAAGGCGGCGTACACGTGCCGAAGATCCGATAAAGCTGGAGACTTTCCATGGCCAGAAATTCCCAAAAAAAACTAATATTAATTGGCCAACAACTGTGGATGGTTAGTTCCAAGAGCGGCAAATATTTGCCATCTTTCCTAGCCAGTTTTTTATACATATTTTTTTTTATTTGCAGTTGAGTTCTCTTATAATGTCTACAAATATAGATACATTTGTGTTGTTTTGTTTCAATAACAGAAATTCCGCATTTGAGAATATGCATGCATATGAATTGTTGACAGAAATGACACACCAATCTATTTATTCAGTTTAGAATTCAGGAGACAACACACACAACACCAAAAACAATATGGAAAAAAAGGCGAAACAAAGCCCGTTAAGCAAACAAGAAGTTAAATAATATGGCAAATATTAACCAGACCCCCTTTGCTATGGCTCACAGTTTGGAATTTTTTGGGGAATACCGTGCAGATGTTCCTCGAAATAAAGTTAACTAAACTAAACTCAATTAAACTAAAAAGAGTGAGAAAGAAAAGCAAGGAAAAGCAAACTTAACTGTGGGAAAACACGCAGCGAAAATGTGGCCAGCACAAAAATTTCTGGCTAACGCGTGTGGGCCATAATCGGAACGTGTTTTGGTAAAAACTATCTTGAGGTGGACACGAAAATACTCCCCTCTACAGGTCCCCGTGAAATATTTTTGAAAACATCAATAAATTACAAAGTCAAGGAAATTATCAGTGGCAGACGCGTCATAGGCGCCTCATCAAAAATTTCGCCTTGAGTGCAAAACACAAACAAAATGGACAAAAGTTCAAAATACGTAGCAAAAATAAAATATATAAAAATAATATGTGTATATATTAAAGCAAAAAATGTACGAAATAAAAGTATGTAAAAATAAAACGAAATGTCCCCAGAAATATGCAAACGAATTGTGACGTGAAATTGATTCAATTAAATCTTTTATGACGTGACAATTGAATTCTATTTTCGCCTCTAATTGGAACTGATTGTAGTTTCGCCCCATCAACCCCGAACAAGATTCCGCACACAAAAAATAAATCGTACTACTATATGCTCTATATATGCTATATATGCTCTCTCTCAGCATACAAGTACACTTGCACCCTTTCTTTCTATTTTCGGACATGACGTAATCTATTTCTTGAAGAGATCCAAAAAAGAAAAGTGTCATTTGCCCCCCTGGACTGCTTGGCTTTTCCTTTTTCCTTAATTTATTTATCTTAATTTTCTCGTAAATACTAGATGCTTTACCTTAATAAGTAGTATGACAGCATTTTAAATGATTTTTCTATAAGTGTACAAAAATATGGCACACGTCCCAGGCAATGTTTAATACTTCTACAACTTGTAGTTCTTTAAATGTACATTTTGTTTAGCCCATCAATTATATTATTTTAATGATACAATTATTTCTACACTGAATTTAAATTGTTTAAATAGTTGTCATTTGGGTTTACAATGTAAAAACACATTGTATTTAAGGCAGCTTGAAGGTCATATAAAATCGGAATGTCGCCATATAAGGGCTTGTTTTGTGTCTGCTTATTGTACTTATTAAATTATTTAAATTTTAGATATATTTGAAAAAGGGATATTCTAATTTCAAATCTATACTTAAAAAAAAACAACACGTATTTTTTCAATATTAGAAAATATATTTAAAATATATTTCTTACCTAGAAAATACTCAATTTCTGAGCATGTGTATTCCTTGATTTTTTACTATCAAAGTAATAGTATTAAAACTATTTTTCAACTTTATTTTATTGCTAAAATATGATATATTTTATTATATTTATATTATAAAATATTATTTTTATCCAATATATTATTTAAAATATGTTTAAACTTAACTTTCCACCCAACAATTACCCCCACTCTAAACTTGTCTACTTTCTTTAGATATATATTATATATACATTACCTTTTTTAAGCTTAAATAATTGCTTCTACAGATAAAGCTAAACAATTACCCAGGTTACTCATGACTGAAAATAAAAAAAATAAAAAAACGTTAAATTTATATAAAGGCATGACTTAATATCGGCACAAAAGATTTACTAGATTATTATACAAGATAAACTTGGCTGAAAGAAAAGCCTCACATATAAGTTCCTGACTTGTCAAGTTTTTTTCCTTATAAAGTAGTTTACAGCGACTTATTGACAATCTTTAATCTGTGCAATTTCTTCCTAGTCTTGATCTTTTTACATTTCTTTTTTTTATAAATCGGTTTTTTTGCGTTAACCTCAGCCTGTTTTGGCCAACTGCAGCGTTGCCGCTTTTCAGCCAAGTTCATAGTACCCATCCATGGGCCAACAACAAGTTGTGGGCCTAGCCCAAAAACTGGTTGCCCAATTGTCTTCCCCTGGCTGATCGCGAGGCAGCGATTGTTGCCGTTTGTGTAACTACTGCAACTCAGTGCACTGAGAAAAATTCGAGGTACTAAGATCGGGAAACTAAAATATGAAAATAGGTTTTAAGATTTTCCTAAATAGTATGGATTTGAATAATTAATAAAAGAGGCATAAACTGGCACCTTTTCAGAGGATACAGCTATTCATTTTTATTTCTTTTAAATAATGTACTAGTCAAAATGGATAACTATATAAATAATATTATTTATTTAACTATTTTAATTCTTACTACTTGAATATATTATATATGCCTATGAAAGTAAGTTTACTTTAATAGAAATGGTTACTGATGACTATAGTGGCTATACATAGAAATATTTACATAGTTTGGCCTGGAATTAACAAAATATTTTGAAGCACGTTAAACTATTTCATTAGCTTTTTATTAAGTCAAATATTAGCTGAAAACTCTACGATTTAAATAAAGAAAATTGATTTGAAAATTAAATTTTAAAAGCAAATCCTTTTTGCTTAACTCAAATATATAAAAAACAGGGAATAAGTTGCCTAAGATCTTAAAATAATGGATACTTAGAGGAACTTTTTTAAATTTTCTTGAAGGAACATTGTCAAAAATTATGAATATTGAACTGTTTTATTTTTTATATCATCTGAAATAAGATTACTAAATTCAGATAAAAATGAATGGAACTTTTTATATCTTCTTTAATAATAAAATTTCTAACATATTGGTTATTTTGTGCATTTTTTTAGCTTCTAAAATAAGATTAAAATTAATTTTATTATAAAACAGTATTAACCCCCTTCTGGAACTATTTTAGATTTTACGATTTTCCAATGGAATTGATGTCAATTTTTAATACTTTTCTTTTAATTTTTATTTAAAGACGACTTTAAATAATTTTTTATAGATATTTAAAAAGCTTTGATATGAAAAACATTAAAAAAATAAAACAAAACCACAGCAAAATATTTTTTTTAATTAATAATCTCTTTATTAATAATAATTTACGATTTTTTGTATACTTTATATTTTACATAAATTGTTTATATATTATATACAGTCTCTTGTATTTCCTCTAAAAATTCTGGCATTTCTCTGGATGGAATTTCCCTCAGTGTAGTTGCCATGGCCGTGGCAGTAACGGGTTGTGCGGCAGGCGGCGTTGCCGCTCTTCACTCGTTCGGTGGCTGCTGAAAGAAAGTTGCACCCGCAACAAGCTAAATCCGCCCCTGTCCCCCGCGCACCACCCCCCTTGGTTTGCAGCAGAAAAGAAAGCCGTTTTGTTTTAATTTTTTCCACAATTATTTTCCGCTAGCGCAGGAAAAATTATATGCTTTATTTTTTGTAATTTTTTTTTGCCTTTGTTTTTCGCTCTGTATGTGTTGTATGATTTTTTTCGCAAAATGTTTTTGCTTTTTGCATTTTTTGTTTGTTTTGTTTTGGTTACAAATTTCTCACAATTATTTTTGTTGGTTTTACGCAATAAAAAAACTTAACATTAAATACAATATATTTTTGTTTTTGCTTTTTGCTTTGTAATAATAAAAAATTAATACATGTATTTTTTTCTCGTATTTTGCTTGTTTATTTCTTTCTTTCTCTCTCGCTTTTTTGTGTAATAAATAGTTTGTTTTCGCTTTAGATACTTTTTGCTGGTAATAGATACTTTCGTGTTTCGCATGTGTGTGTGTGTGGATGTATTGTATGGGTGTGTGTGTGTGTGTGGTTGTATTTGTGAGAACATTAAGTTTTCCTTGTTACGTTAATTGTAATTTTTACAAATTATATCGCATTGCATTTTAGTTTTCATTTTATTATTTTAAATTTGAAATGTGGATTTTATTATCATTATTATCGCTGGCTACAATTAAGGTTTTACATTTTTCGTTTTTATATCGCAATTGGAGTTTTACACAGACAAAAAAATTTTACAAATTTTTTACGCTTTCACATTTACTGAGATATTTTCATTGCCTTAAACATTACGCTTGATTTTTATCGCTTTTTTATGTTTAAATGTTTTCTTTTTTTGTGGTGAATTTTCTTTTGTTTTTATTTTATGTTTTTGTTTTTTTTTAATGATTTTGTTTTTTGTTTTTTGTGTGTAGTACTTGCTAAACATTTAATAATATATAAAAATTTGTTAAAATCCTAAAATTTGTTGGTTTTAATTAATATTAATTAATAATTTAAAAAATTTTTATTGCAGCAAGCTGCGTCTAACTAAAATTGGAGCGTGTGTTCTCATCGCCTCCTCATCCCTCCTCTCACTGGGCCGAGACGGTGGATGGAGGGAGGCCCCCCTCTCAGTTTAAAAGTTAAATTTTAAATTTACCAAGATCAAGTTTTGTTTGTTTTGTTGGTTTTGTTTTGTTGTGTTTGTGTGTTGTGTTTGTTTATTACCTATTTAGCATACAATTTTTAAAAAAATCTGTTCACATTTGAATCTTTTTTCTGATGTTTTATGGTGTATTTTGTGGTGTATTGGTGTATTGTGTGTGGTGTGTGGTGTGTTTTATGTGTAATTTTATCATTGTCCTCGGCCGGAATTGGTCGCCCCGGCCGAAGGACTCTTAGCATCTTAAACAGTATCACATATTCATGAGTTGTCGACCGGCGAGCCCCAAAATCGAGCGAATGGGGGGAATCCCCTTTTGCTCGCGGGGCTGCCGTCTTTGAATTTCATGTTGGTTTTTCTTTTAAACTTCGCGCTCATCTCCCACCCCCTTTTCTAAGGGGGGGAGGGTTATCTTTCGTTTCGTTTGCTTTTTGTTTTTCTTGCTTTTGCGTTTTGTTGAAAAAGGAGAAACAACTTAAAACTCTAGTTATTTTTTTGTTTATAGCACTACGCATCTAAGTAAAATGGTGGTGAGAGTCACAATTACAAAAATCTTGGGCCTGGGCGGTCCCCTATATAGTATTAGTATGAGAGTGTGTGTGTGTATGTGTGTGTAAGTGTGTGTGTGTAGGTGGGGTGGCTTCGAATACTTGCTTCGTTGTTGCTGCTCCTGGCGAGTGGCAACAAACTACTGCTCTCGATCATCACAGGGTTGGTGTTTTTTTTTTTCTTTTTGCATCCGCTGACATCCTCTGGACTTGGACAGGAGGCGGCGTCGGCGGCTTCAACGGCCTAGTTGGTGGGCGTGGCAATGGCCGCACTGGGCCGGCTATGGGCATGACTGCCAAAGCTATAGCTGCGCCTGGCACCCAAACCATCGGCGGAATATAGCTTATTCTTGGTAATCGTATACTCCGGACTGATGGTGATCGTGCGGGCCAGGCTCTTCATGAACTGCGGCAGCAGGGACGTCCAGCCGCGATGATCCTGGCGCAGTGTTAGGTACACCTCGAAGGTGGACACCGTATCGGGATCCACCTTGATCGAGGCAATCCGACGCGAGTTCTTCGGCTCATCCTCGAACTCAATGTAGATGGTGCAGCCGCGGATGCCGCAGGGCTCCTTCTCCGACACACGGACAATTTCCCGGGCCACGCTCGGCGTGAGATCACATGGTAGCGACACCTCCGTGCATGTCAAATGACGCGACTTGGCCGCCCTCAGCTCATCCAGCAAACGCTCCGACAGCTCCTCAATCGCTTTCAGGTCCAAGGCCTGGCCATAGTAGCTGCCGTTGCTGCTGCCCAGCACTTCCTCCTCCTCGCCGTAGAAGAGGTTGCTGTTGTAGCTGCCGCTGGGCTTGGTCTTCTTGCTGCCGCTGGCATTGCCGCTGCTCGCTGGCTGCTTGTGCTTAATACTGTTGCTGCTAGTGTTGTTGTTGCTGTTGTTGCTGCTGCTGTTGCTGCTGCTACGGTTTGTGGCAGTCTTGGCCTTCTTGGGCATAACAGCCACAGAGGCAGCGGTCTCCATGGCAGCTAGCGGTGTCAGTGGTCCAACGCCCCAGTTCCATTCTAAAATGTTAAATAAAAACAAGGGAAATATGGGTATAAGTAAAGAGTTGAAAATAATTAAATTTTTAAATTAAATAATTATTCGAGGCGGAAATCTAACTGTAAATATGTAAAAAAAAAAAACCCTAATGTAAACATCTCTCTCTCTTGTTGCCTCTTTATTTATCCCAAATAACGAATCAAAAACGGAAAGCAAAAACAAACAACTAAAAGGCAATGAGCAACAGCCGCTTGGCAACAGCGAACGCCAGATAAAAGCGGAACAGACACACAAAGAGTGTGGAAAGGCAGAGGGCAAAGAGCCCAAAAAAAAAAGAAATAAAAACGAAGCAAAGAAAACGAAAAATCATTTTTTATTGCTGCTGCCGCTGCTGCTGCTGCTGGGGGGCGCTCCGGTTTTTGTTTCTTACTTTTTTACATTTTACACTTTTTTATTTTTTGTTGCAATTTGCGTACGTGACCGTGTTGTTGCCTGTTTTTATGACATTTTTCTTTTGTAATTGCAAATTGATTTTTTTATGAATTTTTTTCTGTATTTATGCCTTTTGTTATTGTGTAAATGTAAATTACGAACACGAATTAAATGATGAAATTTACAAAAAGGATTTCAAAGAGCAGACAAAAATAGGAAATAAAAATAAAACAGGAACTTGGGAAATTTAAAAACTGTCAAACAAATTGAAAATTCTTTTTAAGAACTTGATTTCTTTTGTTAAAGAACTTTCTGGAATCTTGTTATAGAAAACTGAAAAACTTTTAAAACATTTTTAAACCCTTTTTAAAACTTCCTGAAAATCTTTTTCAAAGTCTTTTTAAAACTGTTTCACAAAACAAAAAAAAATAAAAACACCCAGTTTTCAACTTTTAAAACTCTAGATTTTTCTGGAATATTTTTTTGTTTTGAATTTTTTTCGAAAACTTACCTCCATAATTCAACAGAACTCTGTCGTTGTATTTGCTTTGCACGGGAATAACATCCATTTTCATTGGTTTTTCTGTGTGTTTTGTTGCGTTGGAAAAGTCGAAATCGAATCGAATATCGTTCGAATGTTCGTTCGCTTTTCGCTGCTCGTTTCGCCGACGGCTTTTTGTATCACTTTAACGTTTTAATTAATTAATATTATTTACTTTATCACAAATTGCTGTTTGTTTTTGCTGATTGCTTCGAATTTTTATATTCTTCTCATTTATTTCTTGTTGTTGCAGTTTAAATTAACATTTCTTCTTGGTTGCTTGGTTGTTGTTGTTGTTGTTGGTTGTTGTTGTTGTTTTGTAGTGGAAATCACAGCACTTATGTTGTTTAAACTTTTATTTGTATTATATTTTGTTGTATCACTTAAATGGCGTTGGTCCGTTGCATTTGTTTGATGGCAATTATTAATTTTTAAATTATTTAATTATTTAGTAGTAGCATAGAATTCTTCGTGAAACAGTTTCTGGTTTGATGTGTGTGTAACAGTAGAAAATTTCTGGCTATGCACGTTTCTGCTGCTGCTGCTTCATCGGTCTATCTTTTCTGGCTTTTCGGCTCTTTTTTGGACTGTGTATTTTGTTTTTCGAAGCTACTATGGCTTGCTCTGCCGGCGCGCGGCCTTTTATAGCCCGCCCGCCGACTGCCGGCCTCTGCCGGCGTCGACGTCGCCGCACGGCGGAGAGAGCGATGGTGGTGGATCGCGCTCTCGCAGCAGCAACAATTAGCAGAGAGCGCCGTCTGCCCTCTCGCTCGCACGCTCGCTGGCTGGCCGCCTGTGCGGGTGCAGTGCGAGCGAGAGGGGCAAAATGATGGCTGATGTAAGTCGGCTGCCTGTTTTACACAGGCACTAATTCACTCATTTCCCTCTCTCTCTCTCTCTCTGAATTGCTCTCAACAGCTGTTTCACTCGCAAGAGTCTGTCCCGCTCATGCGCACCTACAACCCGGCCGGCACGGCTCTCTGTCAAAGAGCCAGAGAGAGATGGCACCGGGCATACGTGACTTTTGCGAGTCTCCCTCAAAAAAAAAAGAGGCAAAGGAAAAGCCGAAAAGGAGAAAACCAGCAAGGACCAGGGCGACGGGGTGACGATGATGGAAATGTTCTCCCGCAAGGAAAAGGAGGAAAAAAAACCAACCCTGCCATTACTGCGCTGCCGGCGACGACGCGAGCAGCGGCAGGCTGAAATTTTCCACTCCGAAACCGAAACTCAGTTGCAACTGGCAACTTGCAACATGCAACGGCAGCGGCGCTGTTGCCAGGCGCACAAATGGAAACCAGAAAGCAGCCAACAGATACAAGATACAAGATACGAACGTATCTTTAGAATTTCCTCGTATTTTCCAATGCAAAATGCAAATTTTCCTCGCTCTCTTCGCTGCGCGAAGTGAAAAGAACAAAAATCTCTAGAGGGAAAAGCCCGTCAAGTTGCGGGAAATGCGTACGAAAAACCTCAATCAAAGTGGCAGAAGTGAAGCGGATTTTTTTTCGTGAAATATTAAGGAAGTTTTAGAATTTGTTATGGAAGTATTAGGTTTTTCACCAAATTTGTGTAAATTAAAAAGGAAAATGTAGGTTTTAGAAGATACAAAATTGAAGAAAAATAAGATCTAAAATTGTACAACATTTTGAAATTTCAATTAAAAGTAAATTATAGTTTTCAAGAAATTTGTTAAGAGTTTGCTAAATGTATTTTTTAGATAAAGAATACATCATTTTATTAGGATTTTAAATTATATTAAAAAAATATTTAAATCCCTGAAAGTGTAAAGAAAATGTGGTTTTCTTTCAATAATAAAAATGAATGTTAAAATTCATTTAAGAAAAGTGTTGAAATAACAGTTCATTTATTCAATTTGATGAAATTGTAGTATTTTAAGTTTTGAAATAACAGTTTACTTATTTTTATTGGTGAAATTATAGTTCTTTAAGTGCTCATTTATAGAGTTAATTATTTTTAGGGATATATCATCCTCCAAAAAGGTTTTTTCTTTTTAATTAATTTTAAAATTACTCTTCCATACCGGAAAACGAAAAACCAATAACATTTCACAAAATATTTACAAAATATGTATTTCTTTGTGGCTTTTCATTTCCTGATTCAGCGCCAAAGTTATCTTATCTTTTGTGAAATGCAGCGAAAAATATAAATTTTATGAAATTTCCGTTTGCTTTAATTATTTTGTTAGCATTATAAATACAAGCATAAAGTATTTTAAAATATTCTCTCAGCATAAAGTATAAACTCACATTTTTCCGGGAAACTCTTAAATTTTCCACACAAAATCATGTCTGAAATATAGACATAATTTTTCTGCCAAATCAGTGACGAATTTCATCATAATTTCAAATAATATGCTCGCTCTTTGGGACCTGTTCTTATGAAAACGTCGGGAATTTCATCAGCAAATGAAAATTGTAAGCGGCAGGACGTAGGATATATGGAATAATTTCATATTCATATCATGATCTCTGGCCTGTGTGTCCTTTCCTTTCAATTGAATGCATTTTCCTGCCATCTTCAGTCTCCGCTTTTCTTTCATTTTTTTTATATTCATCTTCTGTCGTGTTCTGTTGCCATTGTTGTTTGCTGACCAAAAGCCGAGCAGATGAGATGCTGCACGTAGATTGAAAACGAAAGATTGAAATGTATCTCATGAATGCCCCCACACACTCGCACGCAGTATCCCCGACCTCCTCCCCCTCCTCCACCCCTCCGAAAGCAACTTGTCTTGATGCTGGCTCAAATAAATAAAATCAAATTTCCTTCAGATTGAAATGAAATTCCATGAAGCACAACGCATCTGTATCTGTGAATTGGAGTACACAAGGGAAAATGGTTCTTTTTACAATAAAAAATTCATAATAAAAATTGAAAATTGGGGAAATGTTAATAGAAAATTAATAAGGTCTTATATAATATTATTAATAGCTAAAATATTTATAACTTAAAATTTTATAGACTTTTTATTTCAATTCTTTGCCTATAAAAAATATTTGGGAATTCTAAGCACTTTAATTGAAGTTTTTTATATAAAATTTATAAATATTTACTTGTGAAATATTAATAAATATTTTATAAATTGCACAATAAAATTCTGTCAATGAAATTGGTTAAAAATACATCAAAATACGCTTCTTGTTTAAAATTATTATCCAGAATAGGTACTTGAGAATTATAAACTCATTAATTGAAGCTTTTACTACAAAATTGATTTATTTTTACTTGTAAACTAGTGAAATTTTAATAGAAAATAAATAAGGTTTTAAATATTACTTATTTAGTAGAAGAAATGTTTTACAAATATTTTTAGCTACGAATTTTGTAGAGTTTCTATATAAAAGCTTATCCAAAAAAAGCTACTTGGGAATTATAAGCGCTTTAAATGAAAAGTTTATCTTAAAATATACAAATAACTAGATATATTTTAGCATATATATCTAAATACCTCTAAAAACAATCTAAATATTTATTATAATATATTTTCTCCAATACACATTGAATTTTTCTCTGTTGCAAATTGAGAAAATACTCCTCATATGTGTGTTTGTGTGTCCGCCTGTATCTTTGGGATATCTTTCGTGCCACATTAGCTTTATGTTTGCATGTAGATGTGTTTTGTCAGATAATAAATGAATTGAAACGAGAACTTCTTTTGTTTGTTTCCACACTCTCCGCCCCTTGACTTTGGCACATTGCAAAATGATTTCATTGATAACCTGAGCGCGGTCTTTGAAATTTCGCAATCTTTGAAATGTGACCCATACTCAGGCCGCCCCATAGAAACTCTAAAGGGGCGTGGCAACCAGCTAGATTAGCAGAAGAAAAAAAATAAGGCAGAAATCGGGCAACGAGCCTCTCAAAGATACAGAACAAAGAACTGTGATTCAGATTCAGGTGGGGTTAATGATCAGCGAAATTTATGAGTTTTTATTGGTCAGTTTTATATTTATTTGCATTCAATAGAAAAATCTAGATACACTTTCTTTAGAGATCTAAATATTTGGAATACTTTTTGCTTTAGATTTTATTTACAATTTAAATACGAACAAAGATATTTCCTTTAAAGATACTTCCAGCAATCAATTTAATTTCTAATATAACCAAAGTCACCATTATATTTTCCATCTAAAAAACATAATTTGTTTCAAATTCGCTCTGATTACTCAATTTGCATTTTCATAAACAGTAAAACGGAGTTTAATGTTTTATAATTTAGTTTTTTTTTTTTTTGTTGCGAAAAATGTCGCTGGGTAAATCAATCAACTTTTGAGATTGAAATCCACTTTCCAAACTGTTTCCTTTGTGAGTTTGCGATACATCACACACATATATATACATGTGTGTGTGTGTGTGTGTTTTGTGCAGAGAACTTTCCCTCGATGGCAGTGTGTTCTCTCTGCTTTTCCGGGAAAGCAATTTTCACAAAGTTTATGCTTTGGCTTTCGCTCTGCCAGCGGAGGCATGGCCCCCTCGAAGGCAATTTGTAAATTTAAATTAGTTTTACTAAACACAACACATTTTCACCCCGGCACACACACACACACACATATGCATAAATTTTCATTAAAAAAAAATACATATAAGAAAAGAAAAGCGAGCGGGACCAGAACGTGTGCAGAACCCAAAGAAAATTATCAAGAACAAGTTGGGGTTTTTCTTTTTTTCTTTTGTTGCTTCTTAGAAAATCTGGCGGCAGGTGAAAATCAAGCTAAAAAAATCACCTGAAATTTTAAGTAAATTATGAATTTATCTATATATATAGCAGGGAGATCGGGAAATATATCTAGCTACAAACTTATGACTAGCAAAAAATTCGTCAAGTTCATTGTTCGATGGATTGCTATTCTTCAGATACAGCTATATTTCCGGGCTGAGAGCCAAAGTTAATGCCAAGGAATTTATGCCAATTAATTTATGGCTCTGCGAAATGGAAATGGCCAACAAATCGCGATAAGCTAATTTGATAAAGGTGTTCCGATCGATCCCAGAGATAACGCTGGCGATTTGTGCAATTGAAAAGCGAAAAGCATTTTCGGGACAGCTGATAATTATCGCTGACGTGGCGGAAGTGTATATACATATGTATATAGATATATAAATATTTGTTATTTGTGTTTATATAAAAAGTATACATATTTTTATAAGATTTTTCAATATCATATTAAATTATTTATTGATGTATTTATTTATTTCTTAATTTTTTATTACATTTCATTAGAAATTCGTTGAAAATGAATTTTTTTCCTAGGAGTTGATGACTTTTTAAATGCACTTTCTTCTATTAAAACGCTTTTTTAACTTAACTGAACTAAAAAATAAAAATAATGATTGAAATAAGTCAAATTAATAGCTTAATATAATATTTTTAAAATGTATTAAATTTGTAAAAGCAATATAAATAATTTTTTGACATTTAAATTTTACAAAACCGCAAAAAGTTCAATTTTAAAAAATTTATATTAAAAAATGTATTTTAATTTTTAGGTTAATATATATATTTTTTTAGTTTTATAATAAAATAATCTTAATAAATGCTTTGCCTTTGAATTAATTTTTATTTCTTAATAAAACCCTTACTTTTTTCATCAAAAATCGTATCCCCTGAAAGAATCTCAACCTAAAAGATACATCTGGTTTGCTGGCAAACGAAAAATGAATTTCAGAAACCAAAACGGCATGCATGGCGCCATCTAGTGAGCAGAGTTTCCTAAGGAAACTGAACTCTCACCAAAAAATTGTGTTTTAAAGCAAAAATTATATTGCATAAAGTCTTTTATCCCTAAAAAAAAATTATATAAATATTTTGTAAAATATTTGTTTAACATGTTCTATTTCTTTATCAAAATACAAAGAAAACAAAAAAATAAAGATAAATTTATGGTTTTCTTTGTCATAAACTGTAATATTCAATAATTATTTTCAGGATAGTTAAATTTGTATATTCTGAATACACAAAACTAATTACTAATTTAATGTAATATATAAATAAATTAAATTCTTAATTTAAAAGTAACTCCAACCAAAAGAAAAACATATTTTTCCTGCAAACCAAAAACCGAAAACCAAAAAACGGCATGCCTGGCGCCACCTAGTGAGCAGAGTTTCCATAGCCGCGGCGACGTGACCGGCTGAGCGTGCGAGATGTGACAATTTTAAGAGAGGCAAAAATACAAACAAAATAAATATAAAAAAAAAAAAACAACAAAATCCAAAACATAAGACACAAACAAGAAAAGTCCGATTTCTTCTGGGAAAATGGGCAGAATTAGAACAGAAATTAGATTTCAATTGAATTGCGTTGAAAAGTGTCCCACGGATGCATAATTGATTTATGCAAAAAGTGGGAAAAACAGGGGAAAGCTGCGGGGAAAAACTGAGAACTGAAAACTCTGAGAACTGGACTCGGAAAAACTGGGCAGCCGGCAAAGTTTTCCCCAAAATAAAACTGTGCAAATGCAAATTGTTCGTTTATTTATGCATTTATGTACATAAGGAGGTTATTTTTCGTCAACTTTTCCGGGTTTTCATTTCCGTTTCGCCTCTTTTTAAATTTTTCTTACATTTCCTCATATTTTTCACAATTTAAATAATCTGTATTTTTCATGAAAATCTCATACTTTTCTTAATTTCACGCATATAAAGTCATTTTTTGTGCTTTGAGTGGAAAATGGAAAAATAGCCCCGGTGCTCTTTGTCTTTCTCTTCGTATGTTCTTTTCCACTCAAGAGTAAGTTTTGCACTCTTTACCTCTAGGAGTGACTTCACTCACTCTAGTGCTGCTCTTTTTCTCTTAATTTAAGACAAATCAACCCCAGATTGTTGGCTCACTCACAAAGTAACTGGTTATTTCCCCCACCTCCACTCACTCTCGCTGCTACTCACTCAGCTGTTCGCTCTCTTTGGCTCACAGCTGTTGCAGCGTTTGCACTCTTTCGCTTGATGCGCTCAGCTGGGCAGCGAAAAATAACTGGAACAGGCTCTCCCATTGGTTTATTCCCTTGACTATCTTAGTTAGTGATTTGTATTTAAGTCATTGAATTTAAATTAATAATTAAAACCAGGCCTTTATGTTATTTTTCCAGATTCTATTGGCACTCCCACTCAATGCACAGCTGCAGGTTCGCCGCTCTCTTTCTCTCCTATCTCATTCATTTTTACCGGCACTTGCAGTGCTCTCTCTCGCTCTCTGACTCTAGCTTGCAGTAATTTTACTGCCTCTTTGCTGCTTTTTCCGCTGCTTCTGATTTTGCAGCTGTTTCGCTCATCATATGTTTTTGAGTCAGGCCTCCCCCAGCCCCCACTGCCCCTTCCAACCATTCGCATTTACTTGATGTATGCATTTGTGTGTGTATTTGCATTGTGTATACAAAATCAGCCGCAGTTTGCTGCCGCTGCGCTGCTCCAAGCGCAGCCAGTGGAATACATACGGACAAACACAGGCGTGTACATATGTATCTTGATTTTCCAACTCGTTTCGCGCAGTCAACGCGCCCCCCAAAAACGCACGCACACAGCAACCAGCAAGCGCATACATATATGCACAAACACATTGGGGGCCAAGGAAATAGAACTGTGGAATAATGGAGATTTTTAAGGATTTCTTTTAGATTATATGTATTCCTAAGATACATATAGGTCAGAAACAGTGAAATTACCGCTTGACTTGCACTAGAAATTTTTATTTTTCAAATTAAAATAGATGCCAAAATAAAAATCCGAACTCAAACTCCTTTAAAACAATTAACGTGTACCTTATTTATTTCCCAAACTTTACAATCCGAAAGGTTATAGACATTAAAAAGCACACGTTTTGCCCGAATAATAAATGTATGAAATACAAATACATATTTGATATATAATTTGTATTATCGGTTAGCAAATACTGTAGGTGGTTAACCTCTATTGGCCGCAAACTTTTATCGGTTGAAAGCACCTTGTTTTAAGCGTGTGTGTACCGTTTGATGAGCGTGCGCCCAAAATAAGTCAACCCAAAATAAGCAAATAATGTAGAACGACTGATTAAAAATGACTCCTAATCGGTCTTTCACACCTCAACGCCTTGCATGTGTTTTATTATTAAGTATAACATCAACAAATTGCTTCAATTGCTTAATTTTTGAAATACTTATATAAAAAATACATAGATTTCCATTAAAAACACAAGATTTAGGGACCTATGTTGACAATAAGAAAGGTACATTCATATAAATTATAAATTTAATATAAAGTCTACTATTAATAAGGTTGAAATATAGAAACAGCAAATGTTTTCTTATTAAATACTTTGTATACTTTATTTCTTACATAAGGCAAAATAATTTATTACGGTTTTCATCAGTTTTCCAGGCAAAATTGAAGTAATATATTTGTATATTTTTCATTTCTTTTCTTTGGTAATTTTATTAAATAATTCTCACACAAAACAAACAAAGTTTTCGCAGTTTTTATAAATAATTCTAGATTAAGATAAAGTAAAACTACAATTTTCATATCTTTTCCTTGTTCATTCTGGGATTAATCCTTAAAAATCCTTTAAAACCAAGTGACCCAATGCTATTATGTTGATCACCACTGTTCGGCTGCAACTATGTTTGTACGAATGTGGCAAGTTAGATAGAGATATTCCCATAGCTAGGTAGGTAAGTAAGTATATGTATTATGCCTAAGGTTTTGTTGCTGCCTCCGCTGTTTGTTGCTGTTGTTTTTTTTTTTTTTCTTATTGCCTGCACACACACGGCTCGGGCTGTGTGCTCTGTGCTGTGCTGTGCTCTGCGCCGTTGTCAGTTTTCACTCGCTCTGTGAGCCCAACGGCCTGGATTCGAATTGCTCAACGGCAACGTCTCATTTTCATCTCTTTTCCATTTGTGCCCCACTGTGTGTACGTGTGTGTGCAGTAAGTGTTTGTGTTGTTGTTGTTGCTGTTGTTTCTTCTCTTCTCTTCTTTTTTTTTAGCTGGCTTGCTTATTTATTTATTTATTTTTTGTTTCGTTGCTGCAACAGAAACGACAGCAAAGACAGAGGCAGAGGCAGAGAAAAAGAGAGGGAGGAGAGAGAGACAGAGAGAGCAATGGAGCTCTTTGGAGCCCGGCCGGCCTTTCTCTGCTGCCGCTGTGCGCCTCTGTGCGCCTCTGTTGAAGTTGACGTCGCTGCCTCAGCTGCAGCTTCTGCTTTCAATGCAAAGCTTTGTTGTTGCTTTTGTTGTTGTTCTTCGTTTTGCTTATGGGCAATCATCTGTTTTATTCTGCACACACAAACACGTACACACACTGGCAAACACATTGGCACCTACAGGCACGTACACAGGTGTAATTGGCTAAAAAGGAAGATTTCAATGATAGAAAACAACTTAAAACGGGAAATTTAAAATCTTTGGAAATGGTTTGAAAATAAATATTTTGCTCTTTATAATTTTTTGTAAATTAATTAACTTCTACAAGCTAGGCTTAGTTCACTTTCGGCGACGTCTCACTGTATCTGTATCTGCTACAAAGTCATGCCATGTATCTTATGTGTCTTTTGCCCGTGTTGTTGCATTCGCCGTCAGCTTTTTTTCCATCAATAGTTCATTTTCTGCTTGGCAACGGGTTCTTTCTTTTTCTTTCTATTTTTTTGTTCGTATTTCCTCTCCACCTCAGTCTCTCGCAGTCTCTATTTCTTGTTTTCATTTTTTTTTTTAGGCGACTACGTAAAGTTTCATGAAATTGGAGAAAACGTAGAAATGATGAAACTACTGGACATATGTACATGTGTTCTGGGTGGCGAGTCTCCATTCCAAGCCCATTCCAAACCCATTCCCATTTCCATCTCCATTTCCTCCTGGACCCGCGTTAACTGAGGGGAGCAGTTGGATGGGATGATGAACGTGGATTAGTTCCATGAAAAACTATGCAAAAATTTGATACACAAAGTTGTTACGTTGATGTTTGGAGATGGGAGACGACAACAAGGAGAAAATGTAGGGGAACGGGATGCCCTGACTATGACACACCTGTCATGTGAGATTGTGAGATGTGAGACCGGCAACAAAGGCAGGCAAAGGAGAATGGTTTATATAATCAACAATGTCAAGATACAGCTGGCAATTTGATGAACACCTTATGAATACTGCTGTACTGTTAATAGTTAACATAATTTAATATTCACTTTAAAGTTTAGTTATAATTTTCAAATTTAAAAATTGTAACAAACATGTTTTCTAGATATTTTTAGATCAGAATAAGAGTGTTATACTTTGTAGCAAAAGTTTAATGCTTAAAAGAACACCAGACGAGTTGATTTAGTTAGTTTTCTTAATTTCTATAATCAGTCTTTGTGGTAAACTCCACCTTAATATAATATAACATTTATATTTAAATATTTTATATTCTTTAAGCCATAAAAAAAATGTCGCTATAAAAAACAAAACGTTTTCTTGCAATCAAATAATTATAATCTGTGCAATTAATGACTAACCCAGAAATAAAATGTTTATATCAATGACTTCATGGCTTCGTTTTTCTTTTTTTATTGTACAACTACAAAAAACTCTCCAACAAAGAGTTCCGCCCGTTAACAGTGCTGGAATGATCGATTTCGATAAGGAAAAGGTGACTAATGTCCGATGATGGCTCATAAATCAGAGATGGTCATAAATAAGAATTACAGTTAAATATATTAACTAGGTAGGTATAGTGGAAAATGAAAAAAGAAAAACATTTACAAGGGAAAATTTCACTTCAAAGATTAATATTTAATATGCAAAAGTTAAACTATTATAAATTTGTGGTATTTTCTTTAAAGAAATACTTTTATAAATCAGTTAAATCTATAATAAATGTCTAAAAATTCAGGTTTATATTTTGAAAATTATTTCAAGTCAAACGTATATTATAATTCTCAAGTAAAAGGTTCATAAGACCCTATCTGACATCATGGGGAACGTGTAACCTTCCAAGTTCAAGTTGATAATAAATACAGATTGAGGAAACCCCTTTTTCTAGTAAGGTTTAACTTCACCCCTACCCATACCCCTACCCTTACACTCTCCCTCCACAATTAGGGATGCGCATAATGGGCACTCGACTCTTTAATGGCCAGCCCGGTCCGCCGTCCGGACTCTCTCAGCTGGAGCTCAATGCTACGGGAAATGGACACCGTAAAAAGAACGGAAAAGCGAAGGGAAAAACAATGCAACCCCAAGCAAACTCACAACTTCCTTTCCAATCAAGGCAATTTATCAATTTAGCACTCAACTCTGGCCCCGGCATAGGACTGGAAATGGGTGTGGGAATGGCAACGGGATTGGGATTGGGATCGGGAATAGGGAATCGTGAATCGGGACCGGGACCGGGACCGGGGCAGAGGCAGGGGTGCCATGTGCCCAACATCTGAGCTCTAATCACCCCTAAAATTGCGTGTGCGACGAAGGTCAGGAGTCGTTCCATGTCTCCGATTTTAAAACGGAAAAGCGTAGACGTTCTTGACTCTGTCTGGGGTTTCGGGAGAAGGATATGGTGCATTACAAGTATCTGAATAGGGAAATAAATATTCAAAAAAAGTCACGCAGAAGTTGTATTAATTAGGAGCAAACATTTGGAGAAGAAAAATGAGTATTGCATTTACCAAAAGGTTTGGTTTACCCTTTAAGAAATCTTCTCTAAATATAACACTAAAATGTTAATAATTTTAAAAATTAAATTTATGAATTCTATTTCTAAGCTAAAACTAAGACATTTTGATCCTAAATTAAGTATTGCTTCGATAAAAACAGAAAACCTTAAGAATTAAATTTTAAAAATTCACCAGAGAATATTTAAATTTACAAAAACAAAGCTGGAAGTTTCCTAACTTAAACAAGAACAAATTTAATTATTTGTAATCAAAATTTTTTATAAACATCTAAGATATATTGTTTTTAAGTGAACTCTAGTTTAACTAAAGGAATATAACCTTAAGAATTACTTTAAAGTTTCAGCAGAAAATATTTAATTTTCCAAAAACCAGCCGGAGAACTCCTTATAAGTAAAAATACATCACTTAGTATTTTTTTAATATATATTTTTTATAATAATATGTTTTTCTAAAAACTTAGTTATTTTGATCCTAAGTTAAGTCAAATTTCAGTAAAGAGAGAAAACCTTAAGAATTAATTTAAAAATTGTCCAGAAAAAAAAGAATTTCTTAAAAACAAAGCCTGAAATATCTTAATTAACCAAAAAACAACATTTTCTCATATTTCAAACCCCTTTTCTTTCAGTGTTAAAAGTCTAAGCGGGTGTTATTTACACTTAAAATAGTTCAAAGCCCCGTAACTTCCCGGGTCATGTTGCACTAAATCAATTAAACAAAATTCAGTCTGAATAGATTTAGCATAGCAACAATAACAAAGAACACTATAGATATAGTATATATATATATATATATATATATCGAGTGACACCCCGATGTTCAAACGTTTGTGATGGACTTAATTTATGCACAACACATAACGAAATGAAAGCGAACGAAAAGGCATTAAGATTTCTTGATTTCCCTAAATGATTTCATCAGCCAGAAGTGCGGACTGGCCCGACCTCCTCCTGCCTCCTGTCCATCAACTGTCTGAGTTCTACCTGAGGAGGACCTCATCAGGTTTTCGGTTTACCTTGGCCCATTTACCTGAACCAGACTCGACAGCCTAGACCCGAAATTATCCTAAAAATTTCCACAATGAGTTGGTTGACGGGTTTTTCCCAAAAATCTCCCGCTGCTTGAGGTCGCCGTGTTGTGACATCGATCATAAAGTTTTTTTCAGGGAGAGAGAGTATAGTGTATGGGTTCAGATGAAAATGATAAAAGGGTATTATCTGATATAGACATGTCTGGAAATTTTAAATTAAGGTTGTTACTTTGATATTTGTTAATGTATTTTAAAGGGATTACTGGTTTTGATGATTTAAAATTAGTTTTTAAGATACAAATTAATTGTTTAAAGAGTTTAAGTATTATTGGAGATGTAGAGAGTTTAGGTATTAAAAAAAATCTTTGAAATATTGAGACAACCTAATGAAATATAGAACTTTAAACTGATTATAAAATTTACTCAATTTACTTAATTTTCCCCACTTAAAAAGGGTTACAAAACCATTTTAATTTTAATAATATTTCTTGTTAAAGAAAAGAATTTCCAAGCTTCTTTAACCAATTCCTAAATATATCAATTTTTAAGCTATAATTTAAAATCAATTTACTTTGGATATAATTATGTTATAATACACATTCCACCCAAATCCGTTCGCCACGGCTCCTATATTTTTTTGCGATATATATTTCACCGATTTGGAAACATTCCGGACTTGCTACCTTTGTTAACCTATAGCGCGGAATCGGTTCGCTATGGAGTCGCCTGTTTGTCTACCAGATGTTAAATACGATAGCGATAGCGATAACGAAAACAAGGCAATTTGCGACCGTCTAAGTATCAGTCAACAGTTTTTTTTTTTTTTCGCAACCAGTATTGACCCAAGAGAAGACCCCCTCCCAAGTTACCCCCCTGAACAGACCCATGGTGTATATTATATCGAGACTACGGGGCACAACGGAGACGACAAATCGTCTGACTGATTTTGTGCACTTACTATATATAGATATATATATATGAATATATACTAGATGAATCTACTCTGTTGCGGTCAGACAACTTGAGAGTTAGCCTCAATTTGAGAGTATCTTATAGATAGTAATAATGAGTAACCTGTTGCTTATACTAAAAATAATGAGTATATGATATTTGAGTAACTTAAGATAGGTGTTCAAATTAGAAAACATTATATTAACACCTTTGTTTAATTATTTAAAAATTAATAAAAGCATTAAGCTAATTTTAACACCTTTTTTAAATTATTCAAATATTAATAACATTATAAAACCAATTTTTTACACATTTATTTAATTGTTTGAATATAAATAAAATCAGGAAACATAGTTTAAACACCTTTTTTAGCTATAAAAATATTTCAAAAACTGAAAAACTTGATTTTAACACCTTTACTTAATTATTTAAATATTAATAAAATTATAACACAATTATAGCAAATTTTTTTTTTAAATAATTTTAGTATTCATAACATATTAAAACCAATTTTAATACTTTTGCTTAATTATTTAAATATTAAAAAAATATATAACATAATTTTATTACCATTTTTTAATACTTTAAATATTAATAAAATAAGAAAACACAATTTTAACACCTTTGTTAAATTATTAAAATATTAATAAAATTATAAAGTATATTTCTAACACCTTTGTTTAATTCTTTAAATATTCAAAACTTAGAAAACATAATTTTATTACTTTTGTTTAATACTTTAAATATTTATAAAATTAGAAAACATAGTTTTAACACCTTTCTTAAATCATTTAAATATTAATAAAATTAAAATGCATAATTTCAACTTCTTCGTTTAATTTTTTACATATTCAAAACTTGAGAAACAAAATTTTATTACTTGTGCCTAAGTATTTAAATACTAATAAAATAAGAAAACAGATATTAACACCTGTGTTTAATTATTTAAATATTGATCAAATTGAAAAACATGATTTAAAACCCTTTTACTTATTTATTTAGATATTAAAGAAATACAAAATTTAATTTTAAGACCTTTATTTAATTATTTAAACATTCATCAAATTGAAAAATTTAATTTTATGTATTTTATTTATATACTTAGATATTTATTACTTACTAAAAAATAGGAGATATAGTTTATATATAAAAAATTTTTTAAAAATACCATCTGATGAAGTTAATTTCTAAATTCATATAAAAATGTATTTAATTTTTTCTTTTCTTCCTTGTGAAATACTTAAGATTGGCTATACTCATACATATATCTGAAGAATATTAAATCAATATTTAACGGTGCTAGGGAAAATATGCGTCACGTTCCTATATAGAACTTGGTTCCACCTTTTGCCCATTCAGTTAGCTACCTTTCCACCTCACGCCTCATCCCTTCCTCCCCCTCCGACTAGTCCCTCCGTTTTATGGCTCTTTGTGTGTTGTTTTCGGTGTGTTGTGACTGGGCAAGGTCGCGTGTTTTATCGCGAACATTTTGCACTTCAGATACGTTGAAATGGCGTGGTTCCACTGCTCCTCCTGGTCTCCCTCCCAACCCCCTTGTAGCTTTTCCTATATTCCCACTTTTCTACATGTCCCGAATCGCGTAGACAAAGCGTCTGCTTCTTTCGCAACTTTTTTGCTTTTTTGTTTTATTATTTTTTTTTTGGGGCAACAAAGAAGCTCCGTGGGCCGCTGATTAGATCATTGGGTAAACATGATACCCGATGGCAGGGCAGGCAGATAAGGAACGATTGCGATTGCGATGGAGAAGGCGATGGCGAAGGCGTTGCGGAAAGTGTGTCATCCGAAACGTCGAGCCTCCGTTTTCCATTCGCAGTGCCATTTCGTGCTGGTTGAAAAAATGCTTCCCAAATGTTACACATCTATTTGGAATTTTTAGATATTTTTTTAAATTTAGAAATATATATATTTTAATATATATTTAAGCAAGATTTAAATTAATTAATTATTATTTAATTATTATATAAATATTTAATCTGACTTCTTTGGAGTTTTAGAAACTTAGTGTGAGACAAAAGAATATATTATCTTAAACCTAAGTTAAAGTTTTTCTCAAAAACAGTCTTCCAAACTTTAATACTTTTATATTAAATCAGAACATAAAAATACTACGTTTTTTTTTATTAAAATGGGATTATTATATTCATTTAATATTTAAAGATCTTAAGATCATCTTGAAGATATTTATAGAGCTTTAAAATGTATATATCATATATAAATGATTGATGGACATTTGTAAATAAATAAAAATATAAAAATGTATATTAAAAATGTTTATAGCTTTTATGGGAACTACAAAATATCGTTAAGGAAATGAAAATAGGAAAAGGCAGAAAAAGATTAACTAATATATACGTAAATTGTAAACATCTTTCTACAGACCGGAGATCAACTCAGTTTAAATTAAATATTTTAACCTTAAACTGCACAGATTTCGATCATATTAAACTTAAATATTTAACTGATGTTTGATTATTTCATTAACAATTACAGAATAATCATTTTTTCCTGCTTTAAATTAAATTTTTAAGTTACCTTTTGTTAAATGTATTACAGATTTCAATCACAACTAATTTCTAAAACACCATAAAATCATGTTAAGATCTTAAATATGATATTGCAGCTCTCGCTCTATCTCTAATCTGTAAATATCTTTGATTATGATCTAGAATATACCAGAACATTCGGTTATATTTTCTATATGGTTTCCCCTTAAACCAGTCACGAAACTTTTGGTCAGATCGTTTGCGGATTGCATCAGTCGCCGCTCTCCGGACTGAGAATCGGCGCATGGCAACCGAATTCGCATTAGTCAGACTCCGGCTGAGGGTCTCCGCTGGGTGACTTTGGTAATTTCATCAGTACTTCGTGTTGAGAGGCACGTCAGCTCCCTCAGAAAGTTAAAAAAATCCAGAAAAGGAGAGTGTAGGAGCAGCTACTTACTCCAAGGGAGTAATTTATTGACGTATAGAGCCCGTCACAACCTTTGCTCGGAGAGAGCCTTCTTGATATGGAACATCTGACGCTCACTCAACTGTTAGTTTCCAAGGGGAAAAAAATTTTTTAAAACATGCAATAATAACAACTTACACTTTGTGAATTGCACCTTTCGGATTTTAGAAGATAAGCTGGAAATTAAAGCGAGGCTAGCGATTGTAAATCTATAATTTCATCAGACGGGAAATTAGCAAATTCATGTAATTAAAATGTGTATTGTGGGATGTTTTGATTTTAAATCTGATCATAGAAAATTTATTTACAAAATAAAAACATCAAAGAACATTATTTCATTCATTTTCGGGCTTTGGTTGCTACCCAAAATATTTTTTGATAACAATTTCAATTCCCAAATGAAATTCCGAAAAAAAAGTTCTGACGCTGACTCAGCTTTTGGTTTCTATGCGGGAAATGTTTATAAATTTTTGACTTGTAGAGATAATAGGAAATATAGGAAATTTTAGAAACAAATTATACAGAAAGTAGTAAAAATTATAAAATTTTATAGAAAGTAATAAAAGTTCTGGATGTATTTGAAATTATACATTTTGAAGTATAATTTCTGTATAAATACAAGTTTTCAATTGAATATAAAATTACAAGAAAACATTGAACTTTGTACAAATAAACTTAAAATAAATCAATTAGATCGCACCTTTGAATTCCAGGGAAGTACATATTATTAGGCAATACTTGGTATTATAAACCTACCAATTAGCTCAAAATTTCCCTGAATTTTTACCCTACAAATAATTATTTTAAATGTTGTATACAAAAGTGTAAAGCAAACGTTTAGGTTCTTGTTTACCCAACACGTTTTTTATCACCTATAATTTTCTGCCTTAAGGTTAAAATTTGCTTGGCCTTTGCCTGGTTTTGGGGGTTTACTTTTTCTTATTTATATCACATATAATATATATATATCGATTACTAGACGCTGACACAGTAAGTTCAGTCAAAGGGCTTTACATAATAACGAAAATAAACTGAATAAATCTGATTATTCAACACCGTATGATAGTGGTTTAATTACCAAGAAATATAAATACTCTCAACAACACTTGTCGATAAATCGATCTATAAGTGGGTTGCATTGCTTGTTATACCAACACTTCTATAGAAAAAATCGAAAAATCCAATACTGAACTGAAATTTCATCCATTCCACATTACATAATAGTTTTAATTTGACAATTGAATATCCGATGGCAGATCCATTTAGACCGAGTGTCGTTTGCCTGGATATATAGTCGGAAATTATATAGCCAGCTTGTGGACAATTTGCTCAATGGACCACTAAATCTAAATATGTTTGAATGCACGACGAATGCCATTTATCTGGACTCCACCGAGCGCATGATATTACCCGTCTCAATTTTGCAAATCAAAGCGCTTTTCTAGTTTTCCATTATTGTTCTATAAATACGAAAAGAAATGAGGGGAAAATACCAACGAAGTTGGGATACTCTAGTAATTCATTTTTGGGAGAAAATATTTTAAATCAACTTTTAGTCGAATAAATATTTACAATAAAACTAAATAGACAAAGTAGAAGCTAATTGAAAAATTTATAGAATGGATTGAACACATAAAATGCATAGTCTCGCTATTCCATTTTTGCAATTTTGTAATTTTTTGACATTAAATGTCCTAAATTAACATAAATTAACAAAAACTTAATTTAAAATCAATTAAAAAAGAGTCAAAAAGTATGCAACGAAATATTTTAAAACAAAATGACAACATGCAACATCGTGTAGCATGCTTTTGGACAGCATTTTAATTGAATTCAAACCTGAAATTACTTTCATAAATGGATTTATCAATATACAATACATTTTCAAATAAAATAATAATAAATTATACATTTATATTCATCAAATTAAAAAAAAAACAACAAAAAATCGAATCTCTTTGTTTCAAAATGTACAAATATTCTTTTCATACATTTCAGACCTCAAAGAACCTATTCCCTACGAAACAAGTCCATTCTTTTGACCCAAACCATTGTACCCGCTTGGGGAAAGAGTATAAAAAGAGGCTCGCTGTCATGATTCTCGATTTACACACACATACACACAGAGGCGTATATGGAAAAACAATGAGTGTATTGGGAAAATGAAATAAAATAAAATAAAATGCTAGGCAAACAAGCGGCGGGCAAAGTGATTATATAAAAACCGTTACCAGCCAAAGCCGCGGACAAAAAACAAAAACAAAAAAAAAATACAACAAGAAAAATACAAAATACAAATAAAAAACAACGAGGGAAAAGAAGGAGAAAAAGGAAAACAGAAAATAATGCCAAAGAACGATTTCGATTTATCAGCAAAACGGAAAAGCAGAGGAGAAAATAAAACGCGTTTTTATCTCGCTGCTCAATTGATTTACATAATCAACGAAATCGCTTTTGCCACCCAAACACCCCGCCCACCCGGCACCCGGCACCCTACACCCCTTTTCCCCCCATCCTGTGAGGGGGAGGGGAGGAGGACGGGGACAGTTGCCTTGTCTCTCTGTGCATTTAATTAAACGCTGATTAAGTTTTATTCAATGGAGCCCCGGCGACTAGTAGATATTATATAGTCTAGTACAATGGGGCAGGAACAACTGACACATATGTAAGTACATATATATGTACATATATGTTTGTATGTTTGCTTGTACATACATATGTATGTATGTCCATGGACAGACATAGATTCCGTAGATGGTTCATTGATATGGCACAACGTGTTCGAATCGAGTCGCTTTTGTAAACGTGAATAATTTAATAACGTCCTCATTAAGATAATGAAATTAGTTCAAATAGACGCCACAGTTTGGTCAGATAATACAGCTGTCTGATTAGAATGGGTCTATAATATATACAGAACTATGTATGTAAGTATATATAGATGTTTCTTTCATTTTACACACTTACGCTGAAGAGCTGAATTAGTAATATTAAACTTCCTCTTTAAATCTCTAAAAAAAAAAGGTTGGATTAACTCAAAAGCTAAAAACTTAAACTTAATATTCATATCCGTAAAACCAATTAGAACTCTAAAAATATATAGCATTTTAAAAAAGGCAGTTTAATTTAAAGTTTGTATCCCAAAATGCCAAATTAAAACTAAAATAATTTAAAATAATAGTACTTATAATCGAGAATAATATAAATAGAATATTTTACATATTTATTCATTTAGTTATTACTAGTTTATTAAATATATAATTATTGCACTGGTAAATAAAAGTAAGTATATATTTTTATCTTACCATTTTCTTCTCTAATTAGTTAATTTAATTAAAAATTAACATAATTCAATTATCTATATTCTAACTTATGCTAAACATTATGAAGTCTCATATTTAATTATGACCATTGTAAGTTGTAATAAAAAATATCGCTAAGTTATAGAAATGTTTATTAAATTTTCAACACCCTCAGCTACTTACAGTTTCTTTAAATTTAATGTTTAAATTGTACTTACAGTTAATTATAAAGATAATAACCATAAACGAAATAAAACATTTATTTCAGATCTCTAAACTCTATTGATCATCGTGTATATTTTATTAAAATATTATTATTGATTTGTTGTCTAAGTACCTCTTGGAAAAGATATATTTGCTGTTTTTAAATTCCTTATACTTTATACGTTTTATCTTATTTTTATTTTAATTTTATTAAATGTTATTTTAGAAAAAAAACATATATTTTTAATTAAAATAATATAATATAAAATAAATATATTGTCACTCCTACATTTCTTTAAATATATAACCTCCACAGATTACATTTTTGTATTATTTCTTATTACCTTTTTTTTAAGAAAGCAAATTCTTTACATTTTTAACTCTATACATTCCTCGTCATTCTAACATTATTTAAATATAAAACCCCTTTAAACCAGATTACTTTATTTATACTTTGACCTCGTTTTAATAAAACAATTGTGGCAGCCTGGCAGGGCAATCAACTGATAAAAATTAACTAAGATTAAGCCCAAGTGGTGGTCATGACTCGCCATCATTGAACTTTTAAGGCAGCCTAAGGCTAAAGCATTATGAGTAATCCCAAAATATACCCCAAAAATATGAAAACTTCCCCTTAAAAGAGAATATATATAGAATTTAGACTAATTGCCTTTGAACTCTGCAGAGGGTTGGGGAATAAGGACTCATTCAGGTGGAAATAGGAAGCATAAATCAGGTGAACCTTTTACGAAATTAATTATGAATGTAATTCAAATTCAAATTGATACTTTAAGCGGATTACATATACCATTCCCATTGACATATTCCAATTAAGGAATAAATTAGCCAGCGACACATGTAAATTAATAATATATACGAAAAAAAAACAGAGAGAACAGTCAGATATTTACTTAAATTAAGTTGGCAAAATTCGATTTGCATACTAAACCAGTTTGCACCGATTTACTAATCAGAAGTGAGATATATAAATATGCATCGCAGCTCGGAGCGTGTGAACCGAACTCTTTTTATTTTTTTGTCAATGAACTAGAAAAAGTAACTTTGGCCATATAGACCCGAGAATATATATCATTCCGTTTGTAAACTGTAAGTAACTGGCAAAGCTTAACTGGCAAAGGGAAAAATATAAAAGGAAAAATAGGAGAAAAAAGAAAAGAAAAGGGGGAAAACCCCGAGTCGCAGATAGATAAAGATGGAGGACCACAGCTGGGGCCATAAATCAGGGGAAAATTGTTGCTGAAGGAGAAGAAGGAAAACTTGCCGAACAGAAGGTGGGAAAACTGTTGAATTATTTCCCACAGGACTTAGAAACACCGGCACACGCACTCGCACACCCGCTCATGCCGTGAGGAAAATTCTTGTTACATTTTCACACTCTAAGCCCAAAGCCGACAACAATAAACTGCCAAATTCGCATAAAATATTTTGTAGGAATTAAAACAGAAGCATATCGAATGCCCGGCTCAACTCCGACTCCTACTCCTACTCCTAGGTTCGGGGATCAGAAGGTAACCTCAAGGAACCCATAAATTCTGAAGAGAACCCGACAAAATCTCCCAAAAGAAAAACAAAAATAGAAAATGTGTCAATGCAAACACAGTCAAAGCAAGAACAACTTCCAGCCCAGGGTCCCCTTTGTTGTTGTATTTTTCTCTTTGTTATTTTTTTTTTGCTTTTTGTTTTTGTTTTTGGCCATGGATCGTGGACCAAGTGAATCTGGGCCATAAAAGTGCAAAATGCTTTCCACTCGGCTGGCTGAAGACCCTGTTGTTACTGCCTCACCGAAATCTCCGCGCGTTCCCACCACATGCGATGCACTCGTTAAGAGCAGAGAACTGGGCTGACACTGAGAGAAATGAGAGGTGTTGTTTGATTTTTTGATTATTCATTTTTTCAGAATTTATTCAATATTTTATAACCAGAAAACTAGGGTTTTATTGAACTTAATACTCCCGTAAGAGGTCTATAATTATGTAAAAAAAATAGTTTTATTTTAATATTTAAAAAATTGTTACATTTTCTTTAGTTTTAAAATTTATTTTCAATATTTTCTAATGTTGAATTAATTATTATCTTCCAATGCAGAGAAGAACAATTTTTCGACCCTCAAAATCAGATTTATTATTGATTATCATCAACAGCCGAGTCGATCTAGCCTTAAAGGGTCCTAATTAATTATACTTTTAAATTTTCTTTATTGTTGTTTAAATTGTACGATTTTAATACTCGAAATTAAATATTTTTATCAATATTTTATAAGGGATTACATTTAAATTCAAACTGTCAAAACTCATACAAAAATGAATTTTTCAAATTTTAACTTATTGTTCTGTCAAAATTCTGAAAAATTAAATTTTCAATTTTTTAAACCATATGTTATAAATTAATAAGTAAATTAATTTTTTGCTTATTTATTATTATATTATTTATGCTTATTTTTACTCAATTTTTTTTTCGAAATTTTATATTTTATTATTTCATAAAATTTGTCAAAAATTAAGAACTATTTTAAATTTTTTAGATTAGCTAATTATAACTAGAACAGACCAGCTTTCCGAGTTAAAATTAATGCACTTTTCGCTGAGCTATGATCGATTTTCATGCAAAGGTATATAAACTTTGGCTTCCCGAATTTAGCTTCCTTCTTGTTTTAATAGTATTTAAGAAGAATTTGAACAATTTTTACTTTGACTTTCCAAATTTATCTTCCTTTCTTGTTTTAATATTATATAGGAATAATTTTAACAATAATAATAAAATATTCTTCTAGCTTGCTTGATTTTTAGCTCCCAAAACAAGTTACAAAAATTTTCTGTAAGTGCCGGTCCAGAGACCGGACCCAACACCGGCTGACACTTGGTCATGGGAAGCGGTCCGGGGGGGTGGCTAAAATCGATTTCTGCGCTACCTACTCGTACCTGGCGGCCAGGTTACCAGCCAGCCTGCCAGTGTATATGGATCTTGGTCGGGTCGGGTGTTACCTGTTAGCCGGGCTAATGGCCAGCAGACCGCGCGACCGACATAAATCCATAAAAACATGAAAAGGGAAACGAGCGAGGGAAAATAATTAAATTGCAATTATGTGCAAACAATTCCAAATCCGGGCGATTCGGAAAAAGTTAATTACACGACAATAAAGCGCAGAAGAAGACCATTCTCGGCACTGAAACTGAATATATGTATAAACTGACTATATATATATATATACGTAAGATGGGTTACCTGTTAGCTGTTACCTGCCCACATCCACATCCACATCCGCAGCAGGCTGATTGGCTTGGACTCTCGGCTGACTTGAGCTGACATTAATGGGTATTTGAATGCGGCTTCTGCTGCTTTAATCGGCTGACCGATGGATGGTCTGACTGACACGGTGACACCACGTCGTCGTTCGCATTACTATATCGTTAGTGTCTGGGCCTTGACTGCGGATGATCGCAATTTCGCGACTGCAGTATCATCATCAGCACCGGCTCCAGCCGGCGATCCGCGATCCCTTATCCCTTGGCCACCGCTTCACCCCCTCGTAATGAAGACGGACAGACGACAGACGGGGATTAGCTATGGTCTTATGATAAATTAGTCTGATCCAATTGTCCGACGGGCAGGCGGAGGCCTGTCGTCAAATTAGTGACAAGATCGGATCGGAAGGGGAAACTGCCGCTTTCGCCATAGATCTCAATCAGTGAGCGACTGATTAAATGAAATTTAATGACGCTTGATTGTTCAGTTTTTGAGTTCTGTATTTTGAGTTTTGAGTTTAAGTTGGTAAGCATCGCTTTGTTTGGGTTAGCTTGGGTTTTATCCAGCTGATCGGTTGGGTTTCAACTGGGTTTGTCTTGGTTTACCTCATGTGGTGAGGGTTTTTTCGGGAGTGCAGATATGGGTTATATATCAAAGTAAGTAGGAGAAAGTGCAAAAGATAATTACTTTAGGAATATATATTGGTAGATAAGGATGGTATTTGCTCTTAATATTTATTATATATCTTAAAGGTAAAGTTATATCTCAAAATTAGTCAAAATTTTTATAGGTTGTTAAAAAGGTTTCTGGATGTTGACGTTGATTGTTGAATTTTTTGTTGGTTGTTGAAGTTGTAATTGGTTGTTGGAGTTGTTTTTGTATGTTGACTTTCTTGTTGGTTGTTGATGTTGTTCTTGGTTGTTGAATTTTTTGTTGGTTGTTGAAGGTTATGGTTGTTGTTTGTCTTAATCTTGTTGTTTGCCTTAATCTTGTTGTTGGCTGTTGAAGTTGTTGTTGGTTGTTGAAGATGTTTTTGTATGTTGACTTTATTGTTGGTTGTTGATGTTGTTGAATTTTTTTTTGGTTTTTGAAATTTTTGGTTGTTGAACTTGTTGTTCTTTGTCTTAATCTTGTTGTTGACTGTTAAAGTTATTGTTGGTTGTTGATGGTTTTGGTTTTTCTCAGGGATTTGACTTGTTTTACTTAAAACAATGACTGTCATATGGAAATATATGGATGTTATGCATCTTCTTATTAAAGTGTCTTACTGAGCTTAGGACAGATACTAATTTCTATTCCTGTATATAACTTTCCACGTTATTTACCCCCAAAAACCCATAAAAACTCTCCAGGAAACACGCATGTCCTAACCGAAAAGGGCTTCGATTTCCCTTTAACCTTGAAACTCCCTTTCACCTGGCCAAAAACTTATTTCCCCATGGGCCAGAAACCAGAAAACTTTAATTAGATAACCCCAGAGCTGGCGGAAAGTTTAAATGCGAGTAAATCAGGTCGTCCTCAGCCAAAGCCAAGCCCGATGAGTGACTGACTGACTGCCTGACTGACTGAGGAGTGACAGTCGGGGGCTGCCCAGTTCACGGGGGCTCGGACAAGTTTAATTAGATCTGCATACGCAATGAGGAGCCGAGGGATACCGCCGGTAAGCAGGTTAACGAACCGCTGGCCACAGTTGCTCCTCGCAGGCGAAAGGATGCGCTGGCTGGGCCTCCTGGCTGGGGCCTACATGTACCTCTCCTTCGCCACCGGGTCCATCTCCAACTTTAGTTCCTTCTCAACTCATCTCCCTCTGGACAGTTACGAGATGCACTTGAAGCAGTTGCTCCAGAGGATTCTGTGGGCGGCCAATGTGAAGAGATGCTTTGGTGTCATCACCGATGACCTCCACTATCCCATCTACGACAGGAGGTTCTTCGAGGCAGCGGGTCGACAGGTAGTACCCTTCTTTGTGGTGCGAATCAATGCCAGCGAGGATCTCCGAAGGCCCACCAAGCGAGTGGAGCTCATCCTGGAGGCCATCAAGGCCAGTGACTGTGAACTCAATCTGATCACCGTACTCAATGGCTGGCAGGTGCAGCGATTTCTGCGATATATTTACGACAGCAGGTCCTTGAATGCCCAGAGCAAGTTCGTCCTTTTGCATGACTCAAGACTCTTCGAACGGGATATGCTGCATCTGTGGAGTGTGTTCCTGGGCACGGTGTTCCTTAAGTGGCAGTTGGATGAGAGGTAAGCGTTTGTTAAATTAAAGGATGCTTTAGGGTTAACTATGGGTTTGCAATTATTTAAAAACAAGAAAGGAACCTACATTTTTGAAGGCGAAGTCTATATACCCTTCAAGCCCTGCAATTGTATAATAGAGCCTAAAAGTGTTCTACGATTAAATGTATTTGGGGAAAAAGTTGTCTTAAAATTACTTTGCATACTTTGCTGCAGTTTTAAAAAATCCTACATCCATGGCATCCACTGTGTCTAGTTAGTAGGTTTTTCAAAAGATGTCAACTAATTAAAATAACTTTTGGCTGATTTCCGTGACTCCAAAAATTAATAGCATACTTTTAGACATATTTTAAAGAGGTTTAACAGATTAGTTATATATAATTAAATTTCTGAAGCACCTATACATTAAAAAAAAAACGAAAAAAGGGTTTTAAAAATATGCTACAGCATTTGACTCTGTTATAAAACAAATTTACATTGATTTCAGTGCCTAAAAATGTCATTGCATACTTTTAGACGCATTTTAAAGGGATTTAAAACCTCTTGTTAATTTTGGAGCACTCAGAGATATTGTAGATATGCCTATATATATTTTAATATAGAATATACTTTAAATATTTTCTGCTTGCAGATTCACCATCTCCACAATAGCTTTTCCTGGCATTTTAAGCGGCGTTTTAGTGGTGAAAAATATTGCCAATTGGGAATCGGATAAAAGTGTCAACGGCAAAGTTCTATTCGCAGATAAAACAAGTAACTTGTATGGTAAATTATTGATACAAATATATACCCTAAGTCATTACTAAATATTTATGCCATTTTATATAAATAATTTCCATTGAGTTCTCTGAAATAATCTAAGATCCTTCAAATCCCTCTTCCCCTCTAGGTGCCTCTCTACCAGTGGCCATCTCGGAGCACGTGCCCATGGTTATGTGGCTAAACACCACGAATAGTTTCCAAGGCGTTGAAGTGGAGATTATGAATGCCTTGGGCAAGGCTTTGAATTTCAAACCCAGTTACTACAAACCCAACCAAAGCGAAAATGCGGAATGGGAGCTGGGAGGAGATGGTTATGGAAATGGAAATTCTGATGGATATGCAGAGAATGAAACCAGAATAGATTCCTTACTTATAGAAGAGGTGGTGAGTTTCGATTTTTGGAAATATATATTACAAAAAAATATAGTTTAATAATATTTCTTTTAATATTTCTCTCATTTCTTTAGGCTTCCCACAATGCCCGCTTTGCCATTGGTGACTTGCATCAGTTCCAAGTTTATCTGCAATCGGTGGAGTTGAGTTTGCCTCACAATTTCGACTGCCTCACGTTCCTGACACCCGAATCCTCCACGGACAACTCCTGGCAGACCTTTATCCTGCCCTTTAGTGGGGGCATGTGGGCGGGTGTCCTGCTCTCCCTGTTCATTGTGGGCACTGTGTTCTATGGCATCAGTTTCCTGAATGCAATTCTGACTAGTAACAGCTCTTCGGGATTTTTTCGTTGCCTTAGAAGAAGTCGCAGGGTTCCCCTTGATCCGCAGATATATCGGCGTCTTAGTTTCAAGATAGCCATAGCTCGCTATCGTCCTTCCAAGGGATCAAGGTGTCCTCGTGATCTTTTCGATGATTATGCCAATTGCATTCTGTTGACCTACAGCATGCTCCTGTATGTGGCCTTGCCCCGAATGCCCCGCAATTGGCCACTGAGGGTCCTGACAGGATGGTACTGGATCTACTGCATCCTGCTGGTGGCCACCTATAGGGCGAGTTTTACTGCCATTTTGGCCAATCCTGCAGCGAGGTAAGAAAGGGAATTAAATATTAATTAGATGTATTTGTAAATTTACCTATTAATAAATTTCTTAATATATTTCTTAACATATTTCTTTATATATTTTTTAGCACATTTCCTTATAGATTTCCCAAAATATTTATTTTTCTCATATTCACAGAGTCACTATCGACTCTCTGGAGGATCTACTGCTCTCCCACATTCCCCCCTCTGCTGGTGTCTCCGAAAACCGACAGTTTTTCCTGGATGCCACCGATGAAGTGGCCCGAAAAGTGGGTCAGAAAATGGAGGTGATCAGCCAAATGGAGGATCTGGTAAAAGATATTTAAATATATGATTTATATTATTATTTATTACTCGAATTATAATTTTCCCCTTTAAAAATCACAACAAATCTGATAATAATAATTAGGACAACTTCAGCAAGTCCGATTCATATCAGGTCTTAAATTATTTACCATGATATATAGCGAGTGCTGCCGTTATCAAAGTGTCGTAGCAATGAACTTTAAACCACAATTTAGAAAAACAAAAACCAGTTTTAACTGGTACTTGCGGTGTTATCTTTTTTGATAACGGTATTTGGCAACATTTTTAATTTAGAGTCATTATTTTTTTTAAGCCTTCAAGGTAGTATGATGTGATATGAAAAGTATCTAGGTGACTTAATGGGTATTATTTGTATTTTAATAAGTTAAGCAAAAGGAAAGTTTACAGACTAAACAATGACTGACAATGTTAAGCTTTTTAAAAGCAAACGAATTTTTTGTTTACTAACAACTCTTTTGATATTTTTAAACTTAAAAACAAAGCCTTTACCTTTATTTATTGTTAAGTTTACAATCCTGTTCATTTTTTAAGCTTAAAAACAGCTTCTTTTCCCAATTAATTTCTAAGTAAACCCTCTTAATTTATTAAGTCTGAAAACCAAACCTTTTTTTGCTTCCTTTTAAGTTTACCTCTGAAATAGTAGAGTGCGAAAATGTAATTTCAAACGTGCTAAAAAAAAACGTGTGAAAATTAACACTTGGTTCAATATAAACCGCAGAGCCCCTCCTCAATTAACCATGTCATTTATTTAGTTAATTATTTATTAACCACAAAAATAATACGAATAATAATTAAAGAACCCCTGCAGACAGCACGTATAGCCAAGGGCCAGTGTGCCTACTACGACAACGAGTTCTATTTGCGGTACTTGCGGGTGGCCGATGATTCAGGATCTGGCATAGGATCCACCTTGCACATCATGAAGGATTGTGTGGTCAATATGCCCGTAGTGCTGGCCATGGAGAAGAATTCGGCTTTAAGGAAACGAGTGGACCAATCTATACAACATCTAGCTGAGGGGGGTGGGTTATCGCTATAAGAATATATATTTTAATTTAATTATTCTTAGTTTTGTAGGTCTTATAACCAAGTGGCTCAAGGATGCTGTACAACGACTGCCCGCGGAGGCTCCTGCCCAACAGGAGGCTCTTATGAATCTCAAAAAATTCTGGAGTTCCTTTGTGGCCCTGGGCCTTGGCTATGTGATCTCTATAATAATACTTATAGCAGAGAGATGGCACTACAGGCACATAGTGATGAAGCATCCCATGTTTGATGTCTACAATCGCAGTTTGTACTATAATTTTAAAAGAATATATCCAGATCAATAAAAGTAAAACTTAAGAAACAAATATTTTACAAAATAAGATCAATAAAAGTATAACCTTTCTTAGGTAATAAATACTTATTAAATTCTTTTCTTAATTGTAAGAAATTGTAAAAAATATTGCAAATCGGATTATTTTCAAGTACTGCAAACTGTCAATCCTCCAGATAAAGCCATAAAGCCATGATATATGCTTACACATGCCCAATATTTATAATTGTCAAGAGCAAATGACAAATGTCTATATGGAACTCAGGGCTGGAATGGCCGTTTGAGAGGCTGAAAAGTCTTCATTGACGCACTCAGATCCGTGGAATCTTCTCTATAGCATTATAGGCCTTGGCGCAGATGGATGAATATAGTGCCATTTATCACGAAAGGCAAATGCCGAAAGTGGCCTCAAGTACCCAGTGGCAATGTGGTGAATAAATTCCAAGAGCCCGGATTCCATGCCTCAATCGCTTGTGGTAAATACTGATTTGCATTGTTTATGAGTTAATGCACATTAGGCATCATTTGTTTATGGCGATATCAGAAATCATCCTCCTGGGTAAAGCTGAAATGATAAAAGCCCATAAATAAAACCGTTTTTAAGTGCCAGACTAAACCCAAAACAGCCCCAAACATTTCTATATTCGTAATGAAATTCCCCTCGAGAGAATATATATGTATCTTTCACTGGATCTTTTGGCTATATAGTGCGGGGCTTAGGGGGCACTTCAGAATCTGAATGGGATCTGGGATATGGAAATTGAAATGAGCATGTGATGAGGTAGCCAGAACACAGACGGACGTGTTGCTAGACAATAAACAATCCAAAGGTTAATAACAATCATAATAATTAATAAGATAGCTCTGCTTTTAGATTTTAAATTTCTTTGTTGTTTTTGGTTTTGAAAATAAAGCGTAAGCCCCCAATTTTGCCTGGCACGTAATTGTTTGAAGATTGAAGCTTCTTTAAATCTTAAATTTTCTTTCAATATCTTTTCTGTTTTTAATCTTAAAAAATATTTTACATAAAATTTAAAATACCTGCTACTGTATAACCAGGTAAAAAAGACCACTTTTGAATATCATGTCCTTTTATAATCTTGAGAATTATTTTTTACACAAAATTTAAAGTATTTGTTATTTTTAAATCAAGTGAAAAACAACCACAAACAATGAAATTTAATCTAAATTACATTTGTCCAATTATAAACACAATTATTTGCTAACTAATAATATTTTCTTGTCAAGAATTTAATTGCCAAAGTTTCCTGCGGAATCCCAAAAACTTAATTTATTTATTTATTAGTCAAAAAAATATGCACAAATGTTTAATTGCATTTGTTTTCGTATTCCCAAAGCTGGTGTTTTCTCCACCATGAAATTGTTTCGCTTTGTTTTCCCTCTTTTTTATGCATACATATTAATGGCTTGTTTTATTTATTTTGTTTCAGTTCGTTCAGTTGTTCAGTTGTTTACATTTCTATTTCATATAATTTAATTAGTTTTGCTTCAGTTTATTTTCCTTTTTTACCATCCGGCTCTTGCCGTAACAGCATTCTACTCTGTCTTGTTTTTCGCTTTATGTAGTATGTATTGTGTTTTTTATCATCCGTCATGGTTTCAGTCTCGACATCATTCAGACACGGGAACATTCTTGTTTTTTTATGTTTTCCTTTCCCCCAGAAAAAATGTTTACCTGGGGGTCGTGAATTTTATTAAAGTTTATTGCTAGATATTATGATACTGCTAAAAAGACTTTAAGGCTTTATTTTTATTAATATTGATATTAGAAGGGTTAAAACATTTTTATAAATTATTTAAAATAACAGATATACTTATTAAAGCAAATCTAAAAGAGCTTATTTGATTTAGTCCGCATTATCTTGGTTCAATCTTAGAAAGTTGCATAGTCATAATGAACTTTATCTCTAAAATCGTACTTGGGAATTTTAAGGACCCCAAACGATTAATTTTCTAATAAAACAAGAAAGAAAGCTATCTCAGAAAGCCGATGCTTATATTCCCATTAATGAAAATCTATCATAAGTAAGCAAGCTAATTTTTATTAGGTTAAAAAACCCGCATTGAAAATTTTAACTTTAAAAAACTTCAAATTTTTTGTGAATTTTTGACAATTTTGACGATGTAAACCCTTATAAAATTTAAACAAATATTAAGAATACTTTTTTTTTTGTTCAAAAATTACTAGATCGACTCGGCTGTTTATGCTGACCAAAAGTATATATGATTTATAGGGTCGGAAATGACTCCTTCACTTCGTTGCAGGCTCATAACAAATATTATAATATTCTGCAAGGATATAAGAAAGAACCCCATTAGTATTATTTATTAAGGCAAAAAATACGCATGGTTATATATAAATTTCTTACTTAATTGATTCTTGACAATTTTAAGATATTAAAGAAAGTTTTTCCAACTAAAAATAAAAAACAAACGCTTCTGAAAAAAAAATAAAACTCAATTCCAAAAAAAATAGATTTCGAAACGAAAACATTCTCTTATTGTTCCAATACCAAGTGTGTATATCCATACGAAAACAGACTACCCGAGATATATCTTAATGCCGAGCCTTACGTATTCATTACTCATAATCGCCTTTAAATTTATCCCAGTGCATTGAACCCGAAAGAATTCATTCACAACAACAATTTTGTTTCTTTATATTTTTTGTTTATTTTTGTCTTTGTTTATTTTTGTTTATCTAAAAACTATTGGAGAAATAAAATAACAAGAAAATAGGACACAATACGGAAAACAATTCGTTCATCTCACGTTCACGGTTTAAATACTTAAAATATACAATTTTAAAAAATCTTTATCGACGGCTGTTAATTAGTTGTATTACATTTTTAAAATAATATTTATTTTTAAAACCAGGCAACTGCTCCTGGAACTCCTGTTTCGTTGGACATTGTTGAAGTGGCTAAGAAGTCTTTGTTTATAGTATATTTAAATATTGTCTATTGCTTAAGCTGACTTGGGCGTTATGGAGTTAAATATATATTCGTTAAAATACTTGCTGCTGTAAATGTTAAAAATCAAATCCGTATATATAATAATATCCAGAAAGCAGTTGCAACATGGACACCGACACCGTTAGCCTGATACTTGACATCTTTTAGTTTGCTTCAAGGATAAATACTTTAACAATTTAGCTGGTTTAAAAGCGAATACCACATATGCTCCATTTATATAGTACTAAACTAGACATACTCAGCTTGTTGTTGGTATGCACGTATAAAACTATATATCATAAGCTACACATACCTTCCATCGAGTGTTTTTTTTGCATAAATTTACATATATAAAAACCTACAGACATGAGACTTTATGAGTAACTCCTCTCCTTCTCCGCAGAATCCTAGGATTGGTTTTGGGTCTGTAAGCGAACTTATTACTGTTTAGATTCCGATTACGAAAACAATTCAATTCCTTTTTGGTCAGCAATTCTTAAAATAATATCGTTTGTTCAGCACAAGGATTGCAGAAGTCCTTCACCACAAACCCTTCACTAAGCCTAGGACACATCTAAGTATTAGTTTGCACCCTAAACGACAATGATAGAAGCTGCTTTTCAAAAGTATAAACAATTTTAAATTAGTTTTGTTTACCAGAAACTTTCAAGGCTTTGAAAAATATATATTAGCGAGTAAAGAGCTCATCTATGGCTTTTTTGTGGACAGATCTGAAGTGAGTAACTCTTGTTCACTTGGCATATATTCCGTTTATTACGATTATTCGATGATTTTCGGTATTCAAATTATAAAGCCGAAAGGGGATAATCATGCCAGCTTTAAGTCAAGTAATGAAGCTTGATCAACTCGGGGAAGGGTTATGCCTATATCGCTTCATTGCTAAGAAATACAATATGTTTTACATATATATATCTATATATAGTATATATAGTTATGTATCGAATTTATATATATCACTGTTGCTGGTTTGTGTGTTTTGTTTTTTTCTGGTGGCCCACTTACTGGGCTGCAGCTTCGCCGGACTCCGCTTCAAAAACATCATCAGACTCCTGGCCCACATAGTCATCGTCATGCTGCTCCCCATCCTCCTCGTCCACCTCCTCGTTCTCATCGTAGTCATCGGGATATTCCCCAAACTCGGAGGACTCACCAAGCGTCCAGGCGTCGTTTTCCACGGAATTTCGCGGGCTGTAGCTGACGCCGCCGCTCGTGATGGTCAGATTGTTGGCCGGGCGCAGCACACTGTACACGAAAAAACATCAATTAGTATATTTTCGTTCCAATTTAAAGCTTGCAGGATTTTCATATTTCTATATGCAAACAATTTAGATGGTTATATAGATGTATGTGAGGTACTTTCATTCGAGAGTACTCATCTAGCGATTTCTAAGGAAGCTTTTAATTGGTGTCCATGTGTTAGCTGGGCTGTCTACTGACTGGCTAATGTGGGGTTAAGTGGTTAGGCTGGTTAGAATGAGGCTTTATGTCGGTTAGGTTTTAAACAGGACAAACATTTGTACACTTTACATAACCATTTTAGGAATATTAGTCAACAAAGTAGATAATTATGTATGAATTATGGTTGGTTAAACGGGGGGTTGCATCAATTTTGAAGAAGGAACAAACTTTATATGCAAAAACGCTTGCGTTTTGATTTTTGGGAAATTGAATAGAGGTTTTAAAAATGGATCGTGTTGGAAATGCTATGAAAAATCGTATCTGGGATTTTTTGGTTCCCTAAATTTATTAAAAACAAACAAGTTGACATTTATAAATATTATTAATTAAGGGAATAACATTAAACACACAACTTTTAAAGATTAAATTGAATATTTCATATAGAGGAAACTTTATAAGAAAAATATTGTATTATTATTTATTGATATTATTAATATTAGTAAAATCAAAATGTATCACTTTATCTTTACTATCGATGTTTAAATTTATTTGCATAATATCGGTATTTTGATTTATTTCCGTAATATTTAGATATTTGATCGAAAATATCGTACTTTGATTGATCGATATTGATATCGATATTTTGATTTATTTCCCTGATATCGAAATTCTGGGAAAATATTACAATAAATCGAAAAAGGTAAATGAAAGCAAATAAATGAAAAATTGATCTCAATTAGGGTTAGTTTGAAGTCAAATATCCGTAAAATATCGATACTGTATCGACATATCGATCTTTTTAGCCATCCCATCAGAACTAAATCCCATCTCAAACGATAATTTCATACAACACCTCACAATCGATAATTAAATCCTCTCAATTTCAATTTCCCTAATGATCTGCCAATGCTTATGTTTATGAGTTAATATATCGATCGATCGATGCAGTTAGTATGCAATCTTCGAGAGCATTTTCACTCATTGCTTGGCCAAACAAAATCAAATGAAGCCGCACGCAAGACAAATGAACTAACAAACTGACGAACGAACGAACGAACAAATTGGTCGAGACAATTGCACAACGGCGAAACGAAGAACAAAATGATTGATATTTATGCATGTAACAACGTTCAACAGTATTTACTACAACTGAGAGTATTTTCTTCTATTACATTGGCATTCGGATCTTCGGCTTCAGCTTGGCTTGGCTCTCGTTGTTATGTTTTTAGTTGTCGTGTTGCATTGGAAAATCGTTTATATTTTATTTGGATACTATGCAAGATAGATCCAGTTTCAAACAGATCGTTGTTCGATTCGATTCGATTCGATTCGGCGATTGTATCTGGCACTAGAATCGGATTATAGTGATACAATCTGCTGCTGAGGCTGCTGCTGCTTGCACCGTGTTAGGATCGCGTGGCATGTGTTGTTGTTGGTGGTAGTGGAAAGTATTTGGTTTTCTGTTTTCGGTTTCGTGGAAAGATAGTCGACTGAATGTTTAGGTTGTGTAGAGGTTGGATGGCTCAGAAATCGGTAACTAGGACACCATCCGTTGGTCATAACTGTCCACGGCGGTAGTGGGAGCGTGATGGTCTACCGATTGTTATTGGAGTGTTGGTGTGTTGTGGTGTATTGGTGTTTTTTTTTTTGTTTGGGTGTACAGAAATTAAAGAGAAGAAATCAATTAGCAAAATTAAAAGTACAGAATGCTGGATATCAATTAGGACTTAGTTCCTACTCTTCCGATTTAGCTGAGCGGTGTTAGGCTACAAATTCAATGCTGAACTCGTTCTTAGCCACTACTAAAGAGTTAAAATCAGGAAGGAAAGAAATCAAGAGCTTCAACTAGGAGTAAGTCATGAGAGATAGTTGGATTACAGCTAATATATATATTTGTCTATGTCCAGAGAGCAACGCACCTTTACCTCTAGCCGCGAAATTACCCATAACCTTAAGCTAATAATAAAAAGAACCAAAATTAAAGGTTACAAATCAAGTTCACAAAATAGAAAATATATATACTATATGTTGTAAATCATTAATGGAACAGTGTCTGGGAAAGCTCACCTAAAAATCTTACTCTAAGATAAGAGCTAACTTTGCGATTATACACCACATTTATGTTATATATATAGTAACATATATACATACAGTTTACATTAAGAAATTGTTTAAAAGAGAGAGAAAGAGTGCCTTAGTGTGGGATCTTCAATGCAATTTAGGAAAGACAAATAGCTGAGCTTAGTCAATGGAAAAACTAGCAGCTTTACTCTTTTATTATATAAAATATAATAAATGTTTTTGTGTATACCTTTCTAGTTGAATTCTTTAATTGAAAATAGTAACGATCTGTCAAAAATGTAAGATATATTTAAAATCGAACATTTAAATAAGAAAAGGAGAGGAATTTTATTTATTTAAATTGTGTGTAGTACTAATTACTCATTTTAAATAAATCCAGGCCTTAGAAAAACCTTCTAAAAAAGTTTATCTATATATTATTTTCTATCGTTATTAACTATTAACTCTATTTTCATCACTAACAAGAAAAGAACCTTATTAAATGTCACCTAATAAAGATCTATCTATATCATAAACGGATTTATTTAACACAAAAAAACCAACGACCATCTAAATTACCTCTCGAAAGGCACTTCCTCATCGGCCAAATCGTTAATCTGTCGCTGAGCCTGGTTGTTTTGTGCACGACGCGCCTCCTCCTTCTTGCGGCGATCCTCGGCGGCCGCCTTCATGGGATCATAGGTCGAACGTCTCTTCCACATGGCCATCTCCGCTTCCTTTTGTTTGTTAACTGCAAAAATTAAAGAACTTATAAGTTATTGAGATTAAAACAAGGACAGAAGTATATTTCCAACCTGAGAGATCACGTCGGACGGCAGACGAGGCTCTGCCTCCGGTAGTGCCGCCACCCAACGACGTAGTGCTGGTGTTCATGGCAGAGGCAGCACTTCGGACACTCCGATTGCTCGCACGCGTTCCCTCGCCGCGACTGAGACCCATGGAGGAGGCACTGGGACTGCGTTTCATTTGATCGGCCGGCTTCAGGGTGCTCTTGGAATCGTTTTTGCGCAAAAAGTTATTGGACTGCGCTGACTTGTACTTGGAGATGTCCAGATATTTCGGCTGCACGCGCTGCTGACCCCCGCCGGAATTGGAGTTGACTCCCGCATTGGCCGTTTGCAGCAGCTGCTTTTTCGCATTGGCCAGCGAACTGGGCACCTGCTGGGCCAATCGACTGAGACTTGTTTCCCTGGGCATGGACTGGCGACTGGTGTTTCGAATGCCGCCGGATCCCGGCGCTGCCCTTGGCGCGCTTTTTATACCCCGACGCGGCATCTCCGGCGTATTGGGGCAGGCCACCAGACCAGCTCCACTCTGTGCAACGCTCAGCTTGCCAGCAGCTGGCGCTGAAGTGGGTTTAACTGGCGCCTGTGATCCTCCGCCGGCTACGCGTTGTTTGCTCCTCTCAATCCGCATCAGCAGAGCCTTGTTCATGCGCGTGTTGCTCAGCGGCACCGAACCCTGCGTCCCTTCGTGTTCCTGCTCCAACTCCTCCTCCTCGTTGCTGGAGTAGTAGGCCCCGGTGGTGCCCATTTCGTCCTCATCGTTGATGTAGTACTGCAACTCATTGTCGTAGTCGCTGTAGGTCTGCTCGAAGTTGTTGCTGCTCGCGGATTTCTTTAGCTGCTGCTGCTGCTGGTGGGCGGTGCTCAGGGCGTGGGCGTGTCGGGCAGCGGGCGGTGTGTAGAGGTTCTGGAAATTGGGACGTGCCTGCCGCACTGGATGCTGTCCCTGCTGCTGCTGCTGATGCTGCTGGAAGCTGGTTGAGCGACGTAGCGGCGACAAGGGGCTAACAGGAGCCACAGGCTCATCCTGCTCCACTTCCTGGCCGGGATCGTACTCCAACGAGTTCTTGCGGCGACGCAACTGCTTAAGCAGATACTCGCCACTGGTCAGCAACTGGAGCTGCGCCTCATTGATGCTACTGGTCATGAGTGCCCGGTGGAGCGGCGATCGCCTGTAGCCACCGCCAGCTCCCGCTCCCATCATGCCCGATTCCAGGCTGTGCTGGGGACTACTCTGGGCCGGCGACTTGACAGAGCTCCGGCGGGAGAGTGACTGCTGCAGGTTGCTTATGGCGGCAGCCGTTTGCTCCAAATACGCATCCGTTGGCGGCCGCGAGCGACTGGCACTGCGCGCACGTCCCAGCGTGTGCAGCGGCGAGGGAATCTTGCTGGGGCTCTTGGGTGGCTTATATGGCGGCTCCATCGCTCCCTGACCGCCATGGCTGCACAACGCCGGATCGCTGGCGTAGTCACAGTCACCCAGCAGGCGATAACGCTCGGCTAGGCTACGATTGAGCTTGGCGGCAGCGGCATATTGACGCTGCTGCTGCTGGTTGTACAGACTGAGGCTGTCGTCCGTCAAGGAGTCGCCGCCGGTATCCGAGCAATTGTAGCTGCGTGTCATCAGTTGCTGAGAGAAGGAGAAACATAATAAATTAGTTGGTGAAAAACATATAGAATTAGTTAGTTTAAAGGTTAAAACAGGAAAATATATGGGATTATATGTTTATAAATTGATAAAAGTTTAATTTTACAATATTTTATATTGAAATTAATTTATTTTTCAAACAAAAATGATAAATATTACATTTTTTATGAGATTCTTAATTTTTTCTGCAAGCCCTTAAAAGCCTGCTACAATTTTTAAATTTCCCTTACAGCAGGGGTTTGTGTCTGTGCTAAGTTGTAGAGTTTTTACATCTTGTTGTAAAATTCATGTAGAAAAAATGAAATTTAAGAGAAAATGGAATTTATTTAAAACCTAATTAGTTTTTATGGTTATATCCCAGTTTGGGTGACATATTTAAAGAATTTACCAGAGATATGTGAGGAATTTACCAGGAATTCATCAGAAATATTCGAGAAATATACGAGAAATATCCGAACTAAATAAAAAATGTAAAAAAACTAAATAAACTCTAAATAATCTCAAAGAAATCATAAAGTAAAACTTTCAATAAAAGCAAATACATCTTACTAATACGTATTGTTCTCATTTCCAACTTATAACGATCCCCCATCTTATGATGAGTCACGAAACCAAGCAAAATGGTATTTTTCCATTTTTGGAAATACAAATTTACCCATCTTCCCGTTCTGAAACTGGTTCTGGAGCTCACCTGCGCTTGGGCCTGCTGCTGTTGCTGCTGCTTCCGGCGACTGGCGCTGGTTCCACTCACATCCTGCGCCAGACTACGGGCTCGAGCATTTCGCGCCCATTCCTGGATCCAATCCTGCTTGGTCTGCGCCGTCTGCAGCAGGGCGGCCTCTGATCCCTGAGTGGTGCCTGTGGGCGTTGTCGGCGTCTCCGGTAACTGATGATGATGATGATGATGCTGCTGCTGCTGATTGGTGCTGGTGGTGAACACATTCAGGCGGTACTCGGCCTTCTGGCGATCGGTGGCCGAACCGGACAAAGCCTGGGTATGCCTCAACTTGGCCTCATTGCTCACATACTCGGAGCTATCGATCTGCGAGGTGGACAGACTGTGCGAGTGCCGGGTCAGCTTGGGATGTGTGTCTAAAGCACGCTGCTTGGCCAGCACACCACTGGTGGTGACACTGGTGAAGCAGCCCACATCCGCTGCCGGCGATGGGGGAGTGGGAGGCGATAGAGGAGCCGGCTGGCGCAGCACGCGACTCTTTAGTTGATCCAAGTAGGCGCCTATAAAAGAAATGGAAGTTAATAATATTATAATTATAAGTACGTGCCAATTTCCTTACCTGTGGAGCTCCTTTGAGTCGGTGGCAGTTGCTCCTGCAGTGGCGTCTCGTGGTAAAAGTTTACCTCCAGGACATTGCTACCTCGATTCGCCGTAACCGGCAATTGTTTTGGTCGCATCTTGACAGCGGCTCCTCCTCCTCCTGCTCCACTCTTCTTGCCATTCCTGTCAATGTTCATGAGATCCTTTTGCTCTTCGGTGTAGTTGTCCCCGTCGAGGGTGTAGGTGCCCGCCTCGCTCACAGCATCATCCGCCAGATGCTTGCCATCCGCTAGCGGCGGCTCTGGACAGAGCATCTCCACCTGGCGCAGGGCCAGCTGCATGGCCGTGGAGCGTGGTGTGAACTGATTGGTCGTTCGATTGGCCACCAGATTGGATGTACCCTTGGTGGCCGCCGGTGGCGCTGGCAGCTTGGATCTGCTTGCTGGTCTTGCCTGTGCCTGTGCCTGTGCCGGTTCGGCTGCCGCTGCATTGGCCGAGCTCCTTGGCGACCAGCTGTGCCGCTTGGAGGCATCTCTCACCCGGGAGGCGCTGCGATCTCGCACCCGCATCTTCACCTGCACCGGTGGCGCCGCCTGTTCGCTGGAGGGCGTCGCCGCTGTCAGTGAGGATATATCGTCGGCCATGCTGCTTCCGGCATCCAAGCTGCTTCGCTGCGAGTGTCGTCCACTGTTTGAGGTCGTGGTGGTTGTGTTGTTGTTATCCTTGTCCGTCTCCAGCTTCGACATGGAGGCACCGCGCTTGTGACGATTCTGGAAGCGCTCCATCATATTCTTGTAGCGCGCCGCCTGAGCCGCTGCATCGTTGGCATCGTCAAAGTGGTCAATGGTGAAGGCTAACGCTGCTTTCGTGGTAGCATTCGACTCGCTCGAGTTCTCCTCCTCATCGGGTACTGACTTCTGGTGGCTGCTGTTGCTCGGGGAACTGCCATGTTGCTGCTGCTGTTGCTGCTGCTGCTGCTGATGGTTTGCTCTGCTTTGTGCCGCCGCTGCTGCAAAGCAAGAGAGCAGACACACAATTAAATTAGCATTTATTTACAGTTATTATTATTACATTTATTAGCGTTTATGCGGTGAAAACGAAACTAAGTTGCTTGGCGTAAATTAAACTGAACTCGCCGGAGCAACGCAACTGATACAAGAGGAGATACAAGAAAGTTGCAAAAGAATAGAGGAGAAAGATACAGGAGCGGCTTCTGATAGTTGGGAGGTTTTTGAGAAGATAAAATAACCATTTAACTAACTTGTAAACCAAAAAATATTACGTTTACCTGTATTAGAAATACACTGGACTGGTTCTTAAAAGTTAAATGGTTTTTACAGAGATGAATCTTATTTCTTCCAATTTTTAAACTATTTTGTAGTATTTTTTTTTATTATAACCTTTCTTTGAGTTATATTATTTAAAATAATATTACTTAAAGACAACCGCAATAAATAGGCCATATTTTTATTCTATTTTTTTGTCTACAAAATATTTGGAATTCGAATTATGCAATTTATTGATCGAATTAAATTTAAATCAATTTAAAAAACCCCAAACAAGTTCCCACTTTTTTGGGAATCATTAAAAGCCTTTTAAAGTCTGCACTAAAAACAAATAGATCGCCATATTTAACAGCCCTAAAAAGGAACACAAAATATATATATCCCTCTATCTGTCTGACAGTATCACCCCCCCAAGCTTTCTATCAAGATGACCCTGTCCATAACTATATATTCAAGGGCCCCGCAGTGGAACGCCCACCTGCAGCCGGAGCAGATCCCTCACCGCTTCCGCTAACAATTTCTATACGTTTCCGCCACCAAGCAAAGGAAAATCAAACAATTTGCTTTCAGAGCTTTGTGCCACGCGAAGTGGCACACACATACAACAGAGGGAGGCACCATCTAGGGGCCCGGGTCTCAGAATCGTGATCTATGGATGGGTAGCTTCCACACGTACGCTATATAAGGCGGTCGGTCGACTGGCTCTCTGGCCGGCAAGTGAAGGTTAGAGTTCGGTGATTTCGGTCAATTGCTGGCTTTTATTTTGCCAAGTGGAATGGATGTACGAATGGGGGTTGGACCCACAAAACTTTTACGCTCTGCCAAACTTCCCGTTTTCATTTGCAATGAAAAATATCTTTATATATATATCGAATTGCTTGAGACCATATTTAGCATAGATTTCGCAGTCAGTATTTTCAACAAGTTTTTGGTCACGAACCAAAAACATTGAAATTTGCAAACTGAATATTATAATAAATATTTAGATGGGTAATTAAATTAAGAGTCAAGGTGATGAATTATAGATAAAGTGTAAAAATAACAGAGATAAAAGTGTTTTCAAGATCTCACTCCATAATTGTATATTATATCTTCAACAAGATTGAAAAAGAGTGCAATGACTATATTTAACGTTGTGCGTTTAGTTCAACGTCTTGGAAAATTATTGTGTTTAAATGCTATGATTATTTTTAATGTTTATCTGTAAAAACAAGTTCCGCATCAAGCCTAATCATTTTTGATAGGCGTAAATTAACTTATTACTGTAATTGTATCCCCGATGAGAATCTCATATATCAACCTCAAAAGCAGATAAGGCTACTTTATCGGAAGCTTTGAAGGGAAGCTATGAAAATTATACAAAAAATGTTTATGTTTTTCTTTGTTCTCAGTTTTCTTATAAACAATTATGTGAACCTTTTACTCATATAACCTAGCTAATTTGTTTATTTATGAGAGTTATGGTTTCATTATTATAATTATTTATTAGCTCAGTAAACACATAAAAAAATATATGCTTCGTTTATATATTTCAAGTAAAATTAGATGGAAAATAACTTGCATTCATCTTGGTTCCACATTTCTTTCAGAATTAGTAATAATCCCATTTTAAGCCCAACTAGAGCATAAATCATTAACAAATAATACAAAATTCCAGTTAATAAGCTAACCATTTCTAGTTATAATGTTTCGCAGGAAGTTCCAACTTGGCTTGAAACTAGAACGACATTATTCGGTTGTCGGTTTTGAACAAATTTGCAATCCAATTTGGCAGGAAATATTTCCCCTGCCACGGAGCGAGGCAATGACCGATAGACAATAGACCACAATAGGTAACGACCAACGGTAATTACGCTGCCCACTGTGCATGGCCATAAAATGTCTTCTATCGAGTTATCGCAGCGCTCCCCCCGCCGGCTTTCAGCTAGCTTCCCCCTTAGCCCACCCCACCGAGTGGACCATCGAGCAGCGCTGTGCAATGGGCCAACAATTGAAAACTGTTGGCACAACGCACAATTGTCGGGCATTCCTATTGCCATTATTAATATTATTATTATTGCCATTGCCGGCTGTCGAGTGGCTTGTTCACAAAAAAAAGAAATAATAATAAAGCAAAACTCTTTTGTTGGACTTTATTTTTTAGCCGCTTTTACTTTTCGCAATAAATGAAACAAAATGTTGAATGTTCGAGTGCCATAAACAGTGGCGGTCAAAGCAATAGTAATCTAACGTTTTTTTTTTAAATTTTGTTTATTTAGAAATTTTATAAAAATGTAAAGGATTTTTGTCAACTTTTCTCATTAGTTTCACTTATTTAAAGTGTAAGCTTTAAAGGTATTTTTCAAAATATTTTTAAAATACAAATTCAAAGATGTTTATCGAAAGGTGAAGTCTGAAGCGTTATATCGAAAAACATGTCGCAGTAAATATCGAAAGTATGGTACAGTTTTTTTTTTATCGAAAATTATCACATATAAAGTAGCGAACATCAAGCAAAACCAAAACTTATTTATCGTAAAATATCGATTTCCTGCAACAAAAAATTATAAAACTGTTTATTAATTATTTTAAAATATTCTATTACTGATTTTATTACCATTTTTATAGGTAAAGTACGCGATATTATCGATAATAGTGTTATGTTTCATTAATGGAAATTCCAAACATCAAAAAATAACCTCATTGATTGTAATATATTTATATTTTCGGATGAATATACGAAAAATAATATTAATTACTTTTAATCTCATTTTTACTGATTACATTAACAACTTTATATTTATTTCCAACATAATCAAAATAAGCTTAAGTCAGTTGCGTGCTTTACAACTATTATTTTGTACGCCACTGTATATATTAAACAAAAAAAATATATATATATAGTTTTTCGTCTGTCGGTCACCTTAACTACCTTTTGCTGTTGTCTGGGAAAGTCGAGCAGGGGAAATGTTGTGACCGCCCGTTGATTTTCGATCGTTTGCTTTTCACTCGCCATAATTCCGAGTGTTAACAAATTTGGTTAGCCAATAATACCTACAAATGTGCAGTGTGAGGTAATCATTGGTGCGAATGCAAAGCGGAAATCTATAAGCAATTCTCTCACGCTGGCCGCAGGTCCCAATTGGTTTCCAATTGGGTTTGCTAATTGCATTATGACCTTACGTCATCATCTCCGATCAGACACAACTTATTTTTCGGTTCGGTCTCTAGTCTTTTGGGTTTCCTTTCCTTTGATTTTTTGCCTCGATTTTATTGCCTTTACGTCGAGGTCAACTTCTCGCATTTAAATAAATGTTATTAACAATTTATTAATACTTTATTTTTTGCGCTCGCTCGGCGACACCAGAGAAAGCCATCGGTGATCATCATCATCATCTGTCAGCTGCGAATGAGGTCATCGACTGGCGACCATTTGTTGTGCGCCTTGTTATCGGCGATTGTTTTTGGCTTATATGGGATATTTCATTATATACACACTTCTCTTCAGATCGGTTCAAGAAGAAAATTGTTTGGGAAGTGGTCCATTGAGATTTTCAGAAAAACAATTCAACAATTTTTCGTTACTTTCAAATAAATCTCTTAGCAAAGAGAGATCATTGCTAAAAATAACAGTTTTAATCATTATTGATTGCTAAAATCTAGATTTGCTAAACAATTAAATATATTTTGTGACATCTAGAATATTCTTGAAATATTTAAATTTTTTGACAGCAGGAATCTAGTTGAAAATGTAATAATTCAACTAATTAAGCATGCCTCAACATTATCAATTTGGGAACAAGGCCAAAACCAAGAGATTTGTTCCGATTTCTATAGCTTGATTCTTGGGTGTCGGCCAAGAATTAATGCCTCACATTTATATTGGATAGATTTGCCATATGTTTGTAAGAGGTAAAGAAACTATAAGGAATTAGATTAAATTCTAGAAAGAAAAGTTGCACGTGACCAGAGTAGAAATAATCGACAAGATTTTTAAAAACTGTTTGATTTTTAACCACTTGACATTCAGTTTGAATTTGTAAATGCTTTTAACCAATTATTAAGGGGAAATTTTTCAAGGAAACCATTATTCACAGATAAGTTTCAAGATAAATCCCCTAACCCACTTCAAACAAAGACACTTTCAGATATTTGTTTCTATAAAACCGGGTGACATAATGTCTTCACACTCCGGCACTTGAACCGAAAACAAACGTAACATTCCCAGGCCTCCAGCCCCTTGATTACCTCTCTCCCAGCCCATCAAGTGCCTCGATTTGTTTTTCATAAATCTCCTCATTTTCCAATGTTTATCAGCTTTGATTTCTTTCGTTGGCTTGCCAAATCTTACACAATTATAGCTGAGTTGTCGGTCGTGTCATTATCTCACACATTTTCATTCCTTGCACGCAATTCATCGGGCAAAAAATAAAATTCAAACAACAAAAAAGTGAAACAGATTTGTGACCAAGTGAAGTGGTGACTCAGCACCAGCTGCGGGCGTTGCTACTACGATCCGATCCAGACTACGTCTCTATATGCGCCAGACTTGTGCCAATATCAAGCAGAAATATTCAATTGAAAGGCAAGGGAATGCAGGCGTAAATCTTTCAATGAAAACGTAAACAGAACTCAGGGAGGAATCAGGCAATCTGCTGTATATTCGTAGCGACACGATTTTCTTATATACATAATTTTAATCTATAAAAGTTGCTTGCCTCAACAGATGCCCAGTTTGGTTTTATAAACAATAAGGCTTTGTTCCTTTTCTACGAACAGCAGAAAAGGGTTTCAAGTGTTCTTAACAAATTTTAGGTTGAATTTCTGTTTATATTTTTTCATTTTGTTTTATTTTTATGTAAAAGTAACCTAGTTCCTAGGAGTCTGTGACCTGCAAACATTAAACTTTGGCATAATAAACATTGTACATCGTAAATAAATCAAACAAATTTGAAATTCGAAAATATTTTGACTTCATTTATGGTGTTATTTTGCCTTGCTTTGGATTTAATACATAAGTCTATCAATCTAACTTTAGGTTTGTGCACTCCACCATATATTCAGGTAAAGAACAATAAACAAAATTGAATCTTTTTAAATTGGCTTCAATTTTTAATGGTTTTCGTAGCTGCCAGAGTTTCCGTAAAGAACAGAAAAACTCCAACTGTAGCCATATAAAGTCCATGTTGCCTTTATCAGGATTTAATCAGGAATTAAATCAATTTAGCGGACTTCTTAAGGAGAAAACTCAGAGCTTAGTTTGGTGTCACAGAACCATAAAAAATATAAAAATACGCGCAAGCTGATGTCACTTGTCGCTTTAGCGGGCTATTGATCCCGTTCCACTTTCTCGGAACCAGAATTGAGAACTTGCTTTTCAACCGGCCTCGGCCCACTGTGCTCATACAAAGCAAAAACGTAAACGAGGTGTGTTTTATACCTGTGTGTGTGCCGGTGTGTGTGTTTGCCAGGCATGACTATTGCAATAAATATTTGCGCTTAGTCGTGGCCAGAGACTCGCACAAAATAACTTCATTAAAAATTCAAATAAACAATAAAAAAAGCAGCAAAAGACAAGCCTCACTCAACCTGGAACAACAAAAGCCGGAGCAACAACATTGCGGCTAAATTAGCCATCAATTGTCGCCGATGTTGGTGGTTGCGGTTTCAGTTTGTTAATGTTTCTTTCTTTCTTTCTGTATTTTATTGCACAGTCCAACATATATCGTTTTTGGCTTTATAAAATGTTTAATTTAAAAATCCTCACCATCCTTACTGTAACATTATATTCAAATTATCTAAAGAACAAACCTAAAAACACACTTTTGTACATTTTCCACAGTTTTTGTTATTTAAAAACATAAATAGTTGACCTCTTGTTTGTTGTTTATTTTAATTTTTATTATTTTTTATACCTAAAAAATTTAAAAAACTGCTTTAAAGATTTACCCTGAACACTCACCTTTTTCGGCCGGCGATGGTGGCGGCTTTCCCAGGCAGAACTTGCCGCAGGACTCGTCGATGGCCGCGCCGAGGCCTACATATCCAGGATTGGCTGTGGGATTCCTGAGCTGGACATGACGGGGTGACACGGAGAGCGGCGAGGTGGCCGGATTGGAGTCATTTGGACTGTCAATGATTTCCGCAATTTTCTTGAGGTTCTCCGGCGTTGTATCCGCCTTTTCGCGTCCATCGCTGCTGTTGCCATCTTCGTCGGCGTAAGGCGTTCGACCAATTGAGAGGTTGTCCCCGCTCTTGGCCTTGGATGATGAATCAGATGATGTGACCATGCCCCCAACAGCTCCTCCTCCTCCTGCTGGTGCTTCGCCAGCTGATGTGGCCGTTGTTGTTGTTGGTGGTGCTGCTGCCGCGGTAGTTGTGTCATTTGCGTATGATGTCATCTTAAGCCTTCGCTGGTATAAATTTTGCAACAAATCGGAGTCTTTTTGGGAAGGTACACCTACTTTCGCCGCTTTTCTATGCCTGTTTAGCTTAATTAATTAGCGAGTCATATCCACACGTTTTTCCGGCCTTCGTTGCGTGCTGTCTATCTACTGCTTTTTTCTACTACGCTTGCCACATCCTGCTGCGCTTTCGGGTTTTTTCCTTTTTTGTGCGTAAAGTCAGTTCCTTTTGCTTTGCTTCTTACCTGCCGAACGAAGGTGTGAAAAATCATTCAAAGTTGCGGTTAATTAGCATTTATTAATGACTACTATTATTTTGACCGCAACTGTGCACACTTTTCTTTTCGATTTAAGGATGCCTGATCACGCCCCGAATATAAATGGAAGCACAGACGGACACACGTCAGAGGGAAATGACCAAGGTGTATTTCCAATTGCGCGACGGCGAGAGTTTTCCGATTGGACACTTGAAAAACTATTCAGGCATTTCCATACGCGTATAAATAGCCGAAAGGCAGAAGAAAAGCGATTCTCGGCTGCCTTTTCAAGGTTGCTTTTGTTGTGCTTGAAAGAAAACCTAATCGGATATTTTATTTTTACATTGAACACTTTTGGAGGCGCACACAAGCACAAACGCGCTCACACAGAGGGAAGCACGCACCCGAAAACACAGACACAGTGAGGCCAACATATACACACTTTCAAGGGCAGGGTCCGCTCGGACTTTTCACTTGCATTTCCCGCACACGCTTCTCTTTATTGTCCGCGGCTCCTCCAGTCGCATTCGTTCTGGCTGGATTTGATAATGAACTTTTCTTTATCTTCGCCTCGGTTTTTCCGATTCACGACACGCGCTCGCCTTTTATCCACAACGCTTACTCACGGCAAATCAGTCAAGAATGAACGTGCAGGTGTGCGTCTGTGTTGGCCAAAAGTGACTTTGGTAAGAGAGAGAGAGAGCTAGGGGCGGTGAGCACGCGACAACAATGGAGAGAGGATAGTGCTGGCAAACAAAATAGCCAAATCTGGCTATATATTCATTTAATAAATCAAACCAACACGAAAAACAGACCTATTCAATCAGATACTAAAAACTATTATTTGTTTTACTTTGCTTAGGTTGTTCTTTTTAAACTTTTTGCGGTAAATAGCAACAACGGCTGAAGCCTAACTAAACCAAATAGTATTAGTATTTAGGATTGGCTATAAACTAGCCAAATTGCTGGCACTGCGAAGAGTGAGCAAGAGAGCAAGGCAAACAGCTGGGAGTAACCAGGGCTGTCAGGGCTGCCGCACTCCAATTGGAGTGGAAAGATGCCTTTTTATTGGAAAATATATTATATATAATTTAAAATTAACTCTTTCCCGATTTCCAAGTTTTAAAATCCACTAGAGGTTGTATATTAAAATTTCGTCTAAGTGAAAAGCCATTTTGAAGCCAAAACTTTTTCGAGGCGGCAGCACCAATTGGTACTCTCCCCCCGCTATGTTCTTCTTTCGCGCTCTTTCCATTGATTGTTTTGGCCAATCTAAAAACTAATTAAACCGTTAAATAACACCACAGGGCACAGAATAAGATATTCACAATGCGGATAAATGAACAAAAGAAGCTCTCTTTGCGGATTCACGCATCACTGAGCAGCAATACCCCAGGCGGTGCACCCGACAGGTGGCCTTCAAACATCGACGCTAAAGCTATTTTTGGATTCAAACACTTGCGATCACTCTCGCTTTTCACGCTAACGGGTGTACAGGTGTACGACAGGTTGAAGTAACTTAAACGGATGGAATTCAAAGACTGCACAACTGTCAAATGGCAGAAACAATAACAATTGCCGCGCAAGTGATAACGGGAGAGAACCAGCCACCTCTCTCTCTCGGTCACACACAATGCGCGCTCTCTCTTTCCGTCTTCCTCCCTCAGCAAGTATTTTGTATTGGCATTTTTCCGTTTTCTTTTGTGCACTTGTTTGTCGTTTGCTATTCACACTTTAATTTTCACTTTTCGGCTTTATTCGTTTGTAATTTGGGTTTTCTATGGTACACATTATATTCTTATACACTGGCCAACTTTAATTGGCATGAAAAGGGCTTTTTTACTCGCTGAACGAAGCAAGAAACACACGGCGCCAGGAGCTTGCAAACTTTTTCGTTTTGTTGTGCCAATCAAACTTAGGGGTGAAACAAGAGCTGTTAAAGCATCGACTGCACTATCGATTGCTTTTTGACTATCGCTTTGATACTGGAAGTATATTAAATATATTTGTATACGCTTGCAAATTAATTAAGAAAATGTTTATTTTCTTTTGATCAGACCAAATTATTGACTTTTATGATTTTTGCTTAACATTTTTCCTACATGACTACCCTACATATTTGAAGTGACTATTTTTTTGTGATGGTATAAAATATGGTTCTAGAAACTATCGAAAGCTTTGACAATCACGCGAAAATGTTAGAAAAATAAATGTTGTATTTTAATGTTTAGTAAGAAAGGGAGAAAACTTTGGAATAGATAAATGGAATAATATAATAAATATATATATAAAAAAATTTATAAAAGTAAAAGAGAAATAAGGTAAAAGTCTTTTCGTTCTTTTCCAAAGTAAATACATTATAATAGACTTTATTTTAAACGGTTTTTATTCAAACTGTTTTTATTATTTATACATTAATATATTGTATAGGTTATATAGCTAGGCATGTGTTGTATATGGTTGGAGGGCATCGTGATGCCAATCGTGTCTTCCCAGGAAAACTTACAAAACTAATAAAAAAACGAACGCAAACATTCATTCAGACTGCGATGCAATGGTGACTTTTGGCTGTTGGTTAGCATATATGTTTGTTTTTATATATATGTACGTATATATATAAATTCAAATCCGCCTAGACTGTACACAAACTGATAAAAAATAAACTGGGACATGAAGTGTAAACGGAATACTCTGGGAATGCATGTAAAAACTGGCGTTGGAACTAACGTCCATTCCAGTGGCCTACGTGCCCGTTTTCGAAGGCTAGGTTTATCCTGGGATGTGGCAACGGGCGGCTCGCCTGCAGGACCTGCCTCGCTGGGTCGTCCTCGAAGTACAAGCACTGGCGTACAAACTCAAGGAAGAGTGCCTGCGCCTGGCCAGCGGCAATGGGCAGTGCCTCCAGATTGGAGTCACTGCAGAGTCCGTGGACTAGCTGTTCGCATATGCGCGTATTGGTGTCGACATCGAAGAGCGGCACTCCGAAGCTAACGTCCAGCAGGGTCCACTCCTCCGTGGCATCGTCCTCCTGCTCCTCCTCCAACGTTGGGGCCAGCAGCTCCTCGGACGGTGTCGTCTCCAGCGGTATCTCGACGGAACTCTGCGACACCAGATCCGCCCGACTGCATTTGGCCAGCTCGCTGGCCAGCACTTGACTGCAATCCGGCGAAGTGAACTCGTTCGCAGGCCCATGTTCTGGCGTAGTCGCAAAGTGGTTTTCATCCGGACTCTTCAACTGAAAGCTGGTGACCACCTCGCTGTTTGGCACATTTGTCGCAGATTTTTCAGCCGGCGCCGTGATTGACGAACGCTTCTGGCGCTGCGTTGGCTTCAGGCGGACCTGCAGCTCGTACTCCTCGCATCCGAGATCCGGAACGCCCGTGTTTAGGAATGTTATGTAGCCGCACTGCTGACGCAGGTCCAAAAGGCTCACCAGCTTCTGTACGGCTCGATGGGCGGACCATTTGGCCTGGCGCGGATCCGCGGTTTGGAACGGGAATGATTCGTAGTGGAGGTTGCCGGCAGTTCGGATGCCATAGCCCTGGATCAGCACGCAGCCGTTCTTGAGCTGTTCGTTCAGATTGCGGAAGTTCTCCGAATTCAAGACGTACGAGTCAGAGTGCAGGATGTTCACCAGTAGCTTTCCGTAGCCGAGAAATAGACGGGGCAAAGTCTTGAGCACGGTTCCCCGGCAGAGCAGCAAACTGGGAGGACCATGGCCTAAAACGAAATATATGTTAGCTAGGATAGAGTTTTAAAGAAATCCAAACCAACCTGTGATATGATTGTAGAAGAGCTTGCTCCACATGGGCGTCACATCGGAGCTACGCAGAAATTGCCCGAAATAGGGAATGCTAAACGTGTGACTGAGCGACGCCGTCAGCGGGGAAGCAGCAATTATAAACTTGTACTTCTTCTCGAGAACTCGATCTCGGGTCTGCCGATCCAAGCCCTCCAAGCACTCCAGTCGCAGGAGATCGAGGCCACCCGGCAGCAAATGGCGCAGCGAGCAGATGGTGGAGCGCAGGATAACGGCGTGGGCAAAGTATCGCGACACATCGCCTTCCCCCTCCGCATCCAGCAGCGAGACCTGCTCCAGTTCAGCGAGGAAACTGTCCAGACTCTCCTCGCACAGCTTGCCCACCTCGAACATGGTGACCGCATGGTTCTTCAGGCCCGGCGACAGGTTGCCCATCATCAGGAAAGCGGTTAGCGTCGAGTCAAAGAGGAAGCCCACCCTTTTGCCGCTCTTTGGAAGAGCTGGAACGGCAGGCGGCTTGGTCGTACGCTCACTCAGATCCTCCAGTTCCAGCTCTGAGCTCAGCTCCTGCTCATCGCTGTTGTTGTTGCTGTTTATGGGTTCCTGCGGCGTTGTATTCAAATTGGCGAAGCTAAAGTCGCTGGTGTTGCCATCCGAGGAGAGGTAACCAATGGAGCTGCTGTCCTTATCCTTGTCCTTGTCCTTTTCCTTCGGTGTCTTTGGCGACTTGGGGCTCTGATCGAATTCGAAGCTGCCGGCATGTAGGTTGTAGTTCAGCGGCGTGATCTGCGGCGTCTCGGGCGTCTGCTGCCGGTTGTAACCATCCCAGCTGGGATGATTGGGTTGACTCTGCTGAATCTGCACCGCATCCTGCTTGCGATGGGCAAAGCCCAGGCGGCAGATAAAGGACACCGCCTGCTTGACACTGTCCAGCTCCAGCTGCAGCATGTGGGCCAGCTCGGCGATGGTCATGTGCTCGTCCGCACTCACAAAGATCTTGTACAGCAGATTCTCAAAGTAGTCGCCGCTCACGCGATTCATAACAAAGTTCCGCAGCGGTGGAATGGAGATCCGATCCTCGCCGCTGATGGGCACATCCAAATAGACGAGGCCCTTCCTGTACAGGCTGTGCACCACCTCGTAGTCACACTTGCCCGCCGGCTGGGCCCCAAAGTCAATGAGGTCATCGATTAAACCCCTCTCCGCCGGCGACAAGTACTTGATGTCCGTCTCCAGAACGTAGCCAATGTCGAGTCGCCACCAGGGCTCCATGTGGATGCGGACGGGAAAGCGCGGCAGGAAGTCGAGCGGATTGGGCCGCGACCCGAAGATCAGGGAGCGCGGCGTGTGGGTCTTCAAGTCGCTGATGAGGGCCAGGTACTCGTTCCGCCCGATGCCCAGCACCCGCAAGCAGTCGGCGGCCGTAAAGTTGGGCAGCGTGTCGTAGCTCTTATCGCTCCGCAGGAGCTGGCCCAGCACGTCCAGATAATAGTTGAAGGGCGTGACTCTCAGGCCCTTGGTAACGATGTCGGCCAGATGGTAGGGAAACGCGCCCAACCCGTTGATGCTCTTCTGGACCAGCAGCTCGTAGTAGCGCTGCTCGCGCCGAAACACCTTGGCGGCCAGGTTGCCCCTGAAGCGCAGCTGGTTCTTCAGGCTGTAGTTGAAGACGAACTTCTCGTAGTCGCGCTGGTTGTCGTGCAGCACGGAGCGCAGGTGGACGGGCAGCAGCTGCCAGGTGACGTTTCCACGCACGCACTGCTGCAGCTGGTTCTGGCAGTTGCTGCCCCCAGCTCCGCCGCCACCACTGCTTATTGCGGCTCCAGATGCCGAGCCACTGCCTCCGCCGCTGGCCAATTCCTCTTGCTCCGTCATCGTGGGACTCGAATTCGGTCGGGATCTTCTCCTTAGTAAGACCAGCTCATTCCATGGCCTCTATTTCTATTAGTGTGTCCAATATTTTCCACCGCTGCCTGGCCGAGTTGCGTTTTATTTTTCTTTTCGTTTTTGTTGGCAGGAAGAGGAAAAACGACGACAGCTGATAAAGGCGGGCGATGTCTTGCAGCACTGGTCGATAGGTTGTCGCATGGAAAACTATCGAAATTGAAATTGAATTGGGTACCCTAATATTTTTTGGGAACTTAATAGAAAACAAAATGAACAAAATAAACTAAATAATAATAAAGCTTATGAAATAAAGTTAAATTAAATATCTATTTATCAAAGATATCTCATAATTTAAAGTGTTTTCTGGCTAATAATTATTTATAAACAAGTCAAAATTGGGTAAATAAATAAATGAGCTTTTGTCAATGTTTTAAACAAATATTTAAATGAAACAAATAAGAAAGAAATACATTTTATTTCCTAATTCACCATTATAAAGCTAAGTAAGAATATGATAAAACATGTTTTTTTTATTTAGCTCAAGTTAATTACAAGTTCAAATTTCATATTTCAAATATAATAAATAGCACTAGCAGGCCCCTTTAGATAATGTCATTTAATATTGGTTTTTGTTTAACTGTACCTAGGCTTTATTAACTATTTTAATAACATTTTCTCAATGTAAATCTTTGTATTTTTCTCAAATTTGTCCGTACCTATTACCTATCGATATCCGACCGCAACCAATCGTACGTGTACCTATCGGCAGCTTCCCAACACCGACACTTTGCACGTTGTGCAACACCCGCTGATGATTTTCAATATTGCTTTGAAAACACTTGCGTTTTTGATTCGAAATTGTCAGATTGTTGTTATGAATCGGTCGTAAACAGTGCGCGCTCCAAGTCCGAGACTAAACGAAGCCGAAGAGGAAACCCTCGATGCGTGGCCAGCCAGCCAGCGGCAGATGCACTGACAGCGAATGCGGACCAGCGGCAACCGAATTTAAGGTCACAGCGACAAAAGGGACATCAACATCGATTTTTTTGCACCCTTTTTTTCTGCTCCAATCTGGGCGAGCGCTCGGCCGGTTTTGAGCGAACAAAGGAGAAACCTAAGCGGGTGTGGGGGGTGTGAATAGAAGCGAAGTTTTCAGCGAAGATGAGTGGCGGCGGCGGTGAGGAGGAGGAGCAACAGCAGCAGCAGCGGCAGCATCAGCATCAGCACCAGCTGCCAGGTGTGTCCTCCAGGTGAGTGTCGTCTTTGTCGAAAGCTAGACAACTGATTGCTGATTTTCTTTATTACGCCAGTTCTTCGGGATCTGGAGCGGCAGCGGCGGGTCGGGCCACGCCAGAAATGAAGCGATCGGCGGTGCGCAGTCTGATCCAGAGATACTTCCACCAGCTGCAGTCCGGCTGCGGGAACGCCCACTGCACGAACGATAACTGCGCATCCAGCGGCAAGGTGGCGCCCATGACGCCCAATGAGGTGGCTGCCAAGGCCCTGCAGCTCTTCTCACAGGACGCTCAGCTCTGCGAGGCGTCCGCTTCGGCCTCCAGCAGGTAAGTTTAGATCATCCCCAAACCAGGATTATCCTCTTTAATATCCTCCTTCTCGTGTAGCCCCCAGGATGTGGACATGCTGTCGCCGAACGACAGCAGCAGCAGCAGCAGCGGCAGCTCCACCAGCACCATCACCTCTGCCAGCACCACCACCACCACCAGCACCCAGTCGCAGAGCGCGCCAGCGGCCGTTGTGGTGGCGGCGGCGGCTGCCTCTGCTGAGAGTTCACTCCCTGTCCAGAGTGTGCCGCAGCTGGATCTTGGCGGCGGCGCTGAGCCATCATCTGTCGGCTCCGGACCTTGCACACCAACCCTGCCGCCAGTCCAGAGCCTGGACGCCAATAGTCTGATAGCTCTATATGAGCAGTGCAGGACGACGGACAGCTACGACAGGATTTGCCACGCGATCGTCGACGTATTCTCGTACGTGGACCGACTGAGCAAGAGCTTCGTACGCAGCGCAGAGCCAGCGGCCTCCAGTGGTCTACAGGAGCTGCTGGACAATCCTCCAGAAGCTCTAAACAAGGAACAGCTGCGCACGTTAGAGGGGGAGCACGACAAGGACGAGGACTGTACCCAGAAGGAGCAGGAGGAAGAGGCAGCCGGAGCAGACTCTTCAGCGGCGTGCTTGGGCGATGTGGTTGTTCTAACCGATACCGATGCAGAGACCGAGGACGAGGACGTGCCCATGGCTCAGTCTGAGGCAGCTTCCCAAACGGAGGAGGAGGAGCAGGACGATAAGTCGCAGAGCAGCGACACGTTGGTGGATTTCCAAGGTCTCCGCCGCGTTCAGCGTCTGCTATTCGGCTGTCAAACGCGTGCCATCACAGAGAAGCTGACCAGCAGCGTCATCCAGCTGGCGGAGTGGGTGCAATACATGCGCCCCGACTGGGAGAAGGTTATCCACTGCCTGGTCATCTGCTTCGATTTAGCTACCAATAGTAAGTTCTTTAATTTAAAGAAATTAATTTTAAATGTTTAATAATTTACATTTACAGCCAACAACAGCGTTGTGGACATTGACTACTTGGACCGGGCGCTGCCCAAGCTGTGCCAGGCGGCGGCCAGCATGCCCGTCTCCGCACAGGCTCGTCTGGCCAGGATCTGGGCAGCACACTGCTCGGATCAGTTGCAGACGCTGGTGGCCGCCTGCCAGCAGCAAATCACGTTACAGGTGCTCCTCGACGAGGAGTCCATGCGGGAAAACGGTTCCATTATTGGCGTGACCAAAGTTTTAAAGGTAATAATAAAGTATTCTCCTAAAAGCAAGCATAAATCTTCATAACTCTCCATTAGATTGTCTTCTATGCCAACATCCTGGCCAGCGAGTTGGAGCGACCCTCCTGCCGGATGCCCCTGGAGGATCGGGCCGAGACCCCGGCCACATCAGCATCCTCCAGTGGACCCGTTGAGGATGATCTGTTCGTTTACAGCTCGGTGCATCAGCCGCACATGCCCAAGTTCGCCGAGGACCAGCTGGAGAAGGCGCTGCAAGTGTCGGCCATCGATTGCCGGCGGCCGTTGGTCCCGCTGGAGGAGTTTTACAACGAGGCACTCAGCGAGAACATCCAGATGCACCACGACTACCTCTCGTACAAGACACTGGCCATGGAGAGCGAGATGGGCTCCGGCCAGACCAACTACTTCTCCTTCATGCTCTACGCCTTCATCCTAACGCCGGCCACCAAGGTCGATGCCCTGTACTACGACAGCCGTATGCGGATGTACAGCGAACGCTACTCCTCGCTCTACTCCATCCTCAATAACTTCGGGCAGGACGGTCAGGACGGTACCCCGAGGCCGGATCTTAAGTTGACGGTGCGAAGGGATCAGCTTATAAACGATGCTCTCATCGGGGTAAGTATGCAAACTTAATAGAAATAATCGAAAATATCGAAAATATATTAGTTTGATATATCAAAATTTAATATATCAAATAATAGTGCATTAGATCTTAAAAAGTTCTATATTTTTGAAGAAATGTTTATCGAAAATATATTAGTTTGGTATATCGAAATATAATATATCGAATAGTGCATTAGATCTTATAAATAACGATGTTTTTGAAGAAATGTTTATCGAAAGTATATTAGTTTGATATATCAAAATTTTTAGGTATCGAAAATTAGTGCAATATATCTTAAATATATCGATATTTTATTTTTTATCGAAATTTAAGATCGAATAATAGTGCATTGTATCTTAAATATACAATTATTTTCGAAGAAACATTCAAAAAACGTTTTAAAACTATTTTATTATAATATATTACTATTAACGATAGTTTAAGCTAATTTTATGCACCACCTTGACACTGTCGGATATATTAAACTAAATATTGAATATATCGATAAATCTCATTTAAAATATTGATTTATATTTCAAACTAAGCTTGAAATATCGGTATAATACCGAATATGAATATTTTTAATATATCGAAAATTTAAGATATCGAATATTAGTGCATTTTATCTTAAAGGTATCGATATTTTCGAAGAAATATTCAAAAAGACATTTCTAAAACAAAATGTATTATAATTTTTTCTTATTAACAATAGTTTAAGCTAATTTTATGCTTCACCTTGACACTGTCCGATATATCAAACTGAATATAAAATGTATCGATAAATCGCATATTTAAGATATTGCTTAATTATCGAACTATGCATGAAATATCGCTATAATATCGAATTAAAATTTTTAATTATATTTATTGAAAAGCTTTATAAACATTTTAAACAATATTTCCTCAGCTGGAACTGGTGGCCATGAGCAATCCGAAGGATCTCAAGAAGCAGCTGGTGGTGGAGTTCGTTGGCGAGCAGGGCATCGATGAGGGCGGCGTATCCAAAGAGTTCTTCCAGTTAATTGTGGAGGAGATTTTTAATCCCGCTTTCGGGATGTTTGTCCAGCAGGAAGAGACCAATAATATGTGGTAAGATCTATAGATTTTTATTCAATTTATTCAAAAGAAAAGGATAGTAATAACTTAATCTCCAGGTTCAACGCCACACCCTTTGAGAATGGGGCTCAATTCACATTGATTGGGATTATCATCGGTTTGGCGATCTACAACAATGTGATCCTGGCCGTCAACTTTCCCATGGTGGTCTACCGCAAGCTGATGGGATATTGCGGCACGTTCGCGGACCTCGACGACTGGAGTCCGACGCTTTATAAGAGTTTAAAGTCCATGCTGGACTACCAGGGCCAGGACATGGAGGAGGTGTTCGATCAGACCTTCAAGATCAGCTACAGCAACGTCTTTGGCGAGATGGTGGAGCACGAGCTGGTGCCCCACGGCAAGGATGTCCTCGTGGGGCAGCACAACAAGCAGTTGTTTGTGAATCTGTACAGTGACTTCCTGCTGAACACGAACATCCAGCAGCAGTTCAATGCCTTCCGCAAGGGCTTCGAAATGGTGACGGACGAGTCGCCGTTGAAGCTGCTCTTTCGGCCCGAAGAGATCGAGATGCTTGTCTGCGGCAGTCGGGTAAGTATTTCGTTTATTAATATTGTATTAAATAACTAAAGTTTTAAACCCTTCCCGCAGGAGTTTGATTTCGTTGAGCTGGAGCACTCGACGGAGTACGAGGGCGGCTACACGGACGAGACGCAAATCATTCAGGACTTTTGGAGCAT
>VNJS01004272.1:0-14022 GCA_008042575.1 Drosophila watanabei
TCCATTCTCAACCCGTCGTTGGCGCTGCGAACAAAATAAACGCATAAATAATTGATTTAATTTTCAAGTTGTCTACAAATGAATCGTTTAAACGGCTGTTTGAGAGGCTTGCTATGGTTCATTGGCCATAATATATGCAAATTTCGTTTAATCCTGACATAAAAGAACAAATAAAGCATTTCAGATTCGAAACAGAGCTTAGCAAATAGAATGCCGTTGTATTGAAATTTGTGATATTGTTTTATTTTCCCTTTCATCTTTTTAGTTTAAGAAATGAATGGATACACTTGCGATTAATATCAGGAGAAACAGGGCCTGACTTTGTTCTAAAAACTGGACACCTTCTTTGAACCAAATACATCACAAAGACTTGTGGATCAGGAAAAGGTTCTGGGAACTAAAATAGCTACGTGGCCATCCAGGGACTTATCATTTGAATAAAGCTCCAATGGTACACAAAAATTCGTCTCGCTTACTTGTTTGTTTACTCAACTACTTGGCTGCGCAGAACAGACCCAAGATGTCACTAACAATTACATTTCCCTCACAATTTATTTATGTTTCGCAGCCTTTTTCTGCTTCTGCACGTTGTTTTTCTTTCTCAGCGTCGCCGTCATCCATTGTTTTGAATGTGAATGAGTCGGTTACATGTGTGGTGCTGGCGGATGGGCGGTTGGTGGGGCTCGGACAGGGTTGGGGGTTCAGTGGGGCTTGACAACCGCAGGCGCAGGTCCTTGCGGTGGCCTAACAGAAGGAGGGCTTCCATTTTCATCATCATAAAGTCTGCTGAAAGGAAATCGATATGGGCAACTTAATCATGAAATGAAGTCGCCGTCAAGTTGTCTTTCATTTTCAATTCCATTCTCGGCACCTCGTACTCCTGCTCGGCGCCTTGAGTCGCCCCATCTCCCAGTCTTTCCTCCGATTCTCGAGCCTTGCCAACTACTTTTCCGCAGGGTCTTTGTTTACCTATGCAGTGCGAAGGGCCAACAACTTTTGCCTGGGCTCAGTTCTTTTCGGTGTGGTAAATTTCGCTTCGCTTCGGCTTTTGGTTTGGTTTGCCTGGGTTTGTTTTGTTTGTTTGTTTCCATGTCTAAGTTAGCTTACTTTTGTGCAAAACTTTTCCCTGGTATCCACCAATCACCGCTCCGCTTCAGCGATACTCCCGCCCAGGACCCCGTCCTGTTGCTAACATTTTTTGCTCATTTCCGTTTCGACTTCCCTTTTAACTTCGTCAGACTCTGTCCGCTCCATTCTAGAAATGCAGGTCAGGTCACTGTAGTTCACTGCATTCTGTATTAACTTATCCATTCGCCTTTCTGCTTTGAGGTCAAACTGCTGCGCGTGCCCTATGGAATTGCTAAGAACCATTTTGAGTTTGATTTCTAATATTCAGGAGCTTAAAGGAAAGCCATAAAAATTCAATTAAAGTTGAACTGGACTATGTTTCATTTTGAATACAAAATAATGCCAGAATTTTTATTTATTTTAACTAACAACTGTTGGGAGCTCCATTTTTGTTGTGCCTTTTTCATTGAGACTATATTTGAAAAAGATAAAAATCTATTTGCTCTGACATTTAAAGCCCGTCTTTTTATTTTCTCTTTGCGTGACTATGGTGGAGGCTATGATATATGGACCTAAAATCGAAAATTGAAATTCCTCTTTTTGTAACGTCATGTCACGGGATTGTGAAGTTAAAATGTCAATAGGACATCGTTGGCTTTGTCGTTTCAGGATTTTGTTCCACCTATAATCCGCGCAGGCTTTTGCACACATTGAGAGGGTAAACTTTAACAAAAAATTCGTTGAATTATTTCGTCCAAGAGACGACTCCACTCCCTCTGCCCCACCAGTAGCACACACCAACACCATCCGCAACTGGTCGGTGGTTCGCGGAAAAAACGGATGACAGTAAAAGGTCATAGCAAGCGAAATATTTTATGTTGCTGCATACATTTTTCATGTTATTTAAAGTTCATTAAATATCTACGTCATTCATAAGCGACGAGAAGAGAATGTTACAAAGTGGAAATGATGAAGACGAGAATATGAAAGCGAGGTTTTCAATACATTTGCTTACGAAATATTTAACTTTTTAGCGGAATAGAGTAGTTGTTTAATTAAAAAATATAGAATTTACTAAATTTTTTGGATATAATTTTATGTTGTAAAATTGTCATAGATGAAAATAAACAAACTTGAAGCTTAGGTCCATGTAATTGCTTATAAGTTTCCTTAGCTATCGCCCCCTTATTCCTTTCAACCAACTGGTACAAATTCTTTGTCTTACTTTAAACAGCATTTAGCTAATTGCAATAAAACTTCTTTAAATAATTGTACTCTTTATAGAAGTTATATTCCTTATACTCTTGGGGCTCCCTCGGCGGACATCCAATTTTTCCAATTAATTTAGAAACTAAATCTGCTTTTTGCTTATTAATTGCCACAGAGAGACTCAACTGACAAGCAATTAATTTGGGAATATTTAATAATATTTGAATATGCAAGGATGTATCTGTTGCACATGCAGGGAATTGTTGATTGGTAAACTGCATTAAGAAGAGCTTTATATAACTGGCAATTACATCTTACCTTGCTGGTATTGACAAACTTTAGTAAGGACACTCAATTTTCTGATTGTTTGGCCATGTTTCAAGTACTTAGTATTAGCCAATTAAGTCGGACGATGAGCTTTTGTATAGTTAGCAAAAGCGGTTTCATAGCTCATTCAAAATTTGGTATGCAGGCGAAGTTATGTGTAATTGCTGAAATTATTTGTGAGCTACGTTTGTCTTCATTTCAGGCGAACTTGTGATTAATTTATAATTATTAGCTCAACGATTGTTAGTAGGTTAAACTAGGTTCATTTTAAAGGTCTTTCATTAAATGTGTATTTTAAATTATTTGTAAGCAAACTAACTTTCTTTGTTTCACAATAAAAACATATAACTAAACGCAAGAACCCTTGTTTCGTCATTCCTCTTGTGTTTAAAAATAATCGAATCAATTAATTAATTAAGTGGACTTTATTTTCGGTAGAAAAGTTTGAACACATTCTGTTTTGAGGTGGTGCGGCGATTAGAGAACGAGTTACGTTCTGACTGAGCTGGCTGGACTCTTATTCGTGGCATCGTCCACCCAAATTACTGACACATCAGTTGGTCCTTTTGTTTCGCCTTTATCTACGGAAATAGCGCAGCGGGAAAATCAAACTAATCAGTTGAATGATTGGCGTCGACAGCAGGTGAACAATGACCACGTCCGGCAACGTCCTGGCATCCTGCAAATGAAAATTGTCACTCCTTTCATGCAACTTTTTTATCTTTTTTTCCGCGTTTAACGAGATTTTCTCCTTTTCCGTTTCCGCAATATGCAACCCGATCGATCAGGAAGGAACGGTCAGGTTTGGGGAGTGCGGTGCGGCTCAAATTACTTTATTGCTTGCTTCATTTAACAGCGTAGCTCCAACCGTTGTTACCGTACCCCATCTATTGGCATTTTTAATTTGCCTTAATTTGAACCTCGCTGGACATCAATTCGGTCAGTTGAGTTCCCCTGCAGACCAATTTTAGAAGGCTATTTTAGGTTAATTGTACATATACGATATTTAGAAACAAAAAAACAACTTAAAGTTGCAACAGTTACATCTTCATTTACAAAATTCCGCTCATCTCTTAAGCTTATTGTGAGTAATACCCCCTGCCTTTGGGGAATTATTTCCGCTTAATGCGTGCTAAATAACCAGCTAGTTAGCTTTCTGCCAAAATATTTCTTTCTCCCCGTTTCAATCTCTTTTCACTTACCTAATGAGACGCTTTTTAGGCTAGAGGCCGAAACATACATGGCCGAAAGTCTACTTTACCAAAGTATTCACAACTCAGACCCTGAAACCGCAACTAACACACTCGCACACACCCACACACTCGGGTGCTAATGCCATTTTGACGTTGCTTACGGTCCTTGCGCGCTTCGGTTTGAAACGCACAAATGTAGACTACGTTTTTGTTGTTTTCACCGCAGAACCGGGCACGCCCATAATCCATAAGTTAAGCCCAACGGTTTGTTTGTGTGCGGTCGCCGGCTGTCGGTTGGCCAGATCCTCCGCCACCGCCTCCGCCTCCGCCACCCCCTTGCGGGTTTGTTCAGCCAAAATATATACAAAATCTCCAGGAAAAACAAAAATTGCCAACAAACAACCCGAATCACTCGACTCCCAGCTCCCGGGAACCAAGGCAAAGGGTCAAAGTTGCTTTAAACGTTGCCACTGACAGAGTCTAACGAGGCAGATGGATGGGCCTCGACTGGCCGAAAAGGGGGCGTGTGCTTTGTTAGCAATTTATGATTATTTTTACTCGCATTTTTGCCCTTTTTACCAGCTATCTACTGACCCGCATTTTCGGACGCTCGCTCGCCAAAAGGTTCATATGTGGGTGTGGGTCAGTCCGAACATTTTCATGATTTGGGGAGCTCTGGTGTCCAACAGCTATGATTATGTGCTAATCCAAGTGCCATCAGCCTGGGCGCCTTCAAGCTTATCAACTACAACAACTATTACTCTATGAATAGTGTTATAGTGAAACGGGAAATACATAAATAATAACCTTTGAAAATCCGAAAATAAAAAGTTAATAAAATTGTTGAAACAGACCAGCTCTAGAATTTAATTAAATACCTTTTGTTTTATCCACATCGGAGATGAAAATTGCTATCTTTCCCCAACAATTCACATATCCTTTTGCAGAATGTCAGCACTAATTGCTCTTGCTGTTGATTATGTCTAATAATTTTGGGATTGCCAGCACAAGGAGAGCCAAGGGCAAACATTCATTTAATATTGATTAAAAATGTGTGTGTTGTTGGCACACCTTGGCAGTTTCCAGTTGGTCACATGGTAAAATCAAATTATACACCAAAAAGATGGTACAAAGGATAACGACCAGGATGCAGTTGAATTGCAGAAATGTCTTCTTTATCTCCTGTTGACATCGAGAGGCAAAAATTCGCCTGTTAATTGTGATTCCAGTTTGCCTTTGAATCCTTGTTGTTGTGCTTTCCTTTTATTTGTTGTCATTCCTTTTTCTAATATTCTATCTTAACTTAAGTTTTATTGTTTTCTGTGCTTTAAATCGATGCCTTGCTTCGTTTTTATTCATTAAAGAATTTTGTATACCCTTGCAGAAATATTAAAAGGATATTTTCGTTTCTAAAAAGCATAAATATTTAGGTTTAGCATCAACAGCCGGGTTAATCTAGACATATAAGTTCGCTATTCCGTTTTGAGCAGGGCAGAATTGACGACTACATCGCAAAGCTGACATTGAAATTATCGGAAATTAATTAGTTGAATAAATATAATATAATAAATATTTTCAAATAACAGTTTTTTAGCCATAAGCAGCTACCTTTTCCCCTTTTTAATTGACCTGCAGGCCAAGTCCTTAATATCGGAGTATTTATAAATCTGGTGATGTTGAGTTAAAATTATAACCCCCTTGTCCCAACCTATTTGTTTTCTTTTAAATAATACAAACACCTTAAGTGGGTGTCTGACCCAGAATCTCGCACAGACACTTTTCTAAAATTCACTGTTCGATCATCTGATGCTGTCGTTTTTTCGTTCTTTTTTTGTAAGTTTACTGGCTTTGGTTTTTAGTTTACTCTCAAAGTTGCCCTGTGTATTGGATAGCAAGTGAAATTACTTGTAATGCATTACATGGCAAACTTTTCCAACATCTTGCTGTTCTTGGAACTGCAGTTTTTGTTGTGGCCTTTAAGGCGCTTTTCCAAAGTCTTGGCCAAGAATTGGCCCGCTCCGTTGTCCTCAGCCGCCTCGGTTGTCTGCCAACTTGTTCCCCGCACTCCCTGCCCCGACAGTTTAGGGGATTATTGGCCAGTTTATGCAACTGCCTCCACTCCTCCACGAACTGACAGCTTGGCTTAGGGCGCTATCTATCGATATGCATGCCCATGACCCAAACCGTGCTGTGGTCAAATTTGCCCAGAGACTGCGGACAAAGTTCATCGAGCTACTCGAATCCAATATGGTAATTATTTTTTAACCCATAGAGAATGAGGTCGTGTCAGTACGCCTTGAAGTATATAGAATTAAAAACAATAAATAATCAGATTAGTTTCTCTTAAGGTTGTTAATTGGTATAATAAAAATATTATTTTAATCTATGTAAAATTTGTCCCTTTCTATGTATGCAATTCTTATTAAAAGTGCATCCTACTTGTACTAAAATGATCCTGGTTGAACGGGTAACAAGGCTGACACCGAGATTGTGCTGATCCAAAGGGAATGTTGCTATAGTGCCTTTGTATGTGCTCTTAGCCTTTGTCCCGGCAACATTTGGAACAAAGGACATCACTCCAGGTGGCCACATGAGAGGCTGGAACGCTTTGCCGTGGTAATTGCTGTTATTACAGCTGTTTGCTTGTTTGTACTTCCCTGGCTCTGTCTCGACTGCAGTCTGCTGCATTTAAGCTAAAGACTTAATGCGCTTTGTCGGGGCAACAGAACACCTGCATTTACCTTGCACAGGTAAACCGTACAAAAATATTGAAATGAGTAAAATATAATTAGGTGCGGAAATGTAAAAAGGAGTGTGCTGTGCTTTTTTCTTAGTTCTAAACCACTTACCCTGACACATTTTCTTTAGATTGTTAAGGCAAATTGTGATAATTATGTTTTTCCCTTAAAGCATTTTATAAAAGCTACCTTTTGGCGTAATGTAAAGTGTAAGAGAGCAGCTTCCCATTTAAGCAAGTCAAAACATCCTTCAGGGTTTCGTTAGTTTGTTGCAATATTCTAATTTAATGGGACTCATGTCATGGCTTTAGTTGATATCTTTTCCCGTCCAAAGACCACGAAAAATGTTACTTTCGAAAGTTTCTTGCAACTCGTTAGTGTTGGGTGGGGAAAAAGCAGGGCGAGGCCTGGTACCTTTACGTCAAGTACCGAAAGTAGCTGGAAACTGCATGAAAGGTTGTCAAATAAAATCTTAGAAAAAAAGCAATAAATCACATAGCACTGCAATCATTTTCGGTAGTTAAAATTCCAAGTTATATTCAGATTTAGCATATTAAAAATAAACATATTTTAGCTCTGCAGAGATGTTACTAAAAACCGTATCAAAACATATTTGTAGTTTTATATTTTTTTTTTTGTTTATAACTTTTTAATTGTATATACATTTTTAAACTGAAATGTTGTGTTTTTTTTAATAAAAATAAAGTTACAAATAATAATTTTAAATATTTATACTTATTATTTACAAGTTCCTTTTTTTTAATAAGTAAGAAATAAGTATTTGACATGAGCTTAAAAATATTTATAAAAAAAAAATGTTAATTATTATAAATAAAAACAAACCAATTAATAGAATATTTTTTAAACAAATCTAAAATTTGTTGCATTTAAACCTTCCATTTGTTTACACTGAATAATAAGAAGTTTTAGAACCATTGTTAGAATCTTTGTTAAGCAAGAAATAATATTTTTGATAAATATAGAACTTAGTTTAAAGTTAAAGAACTTAAATTTAAAGAAAACATCTGTTCCTCTGATGAAAAAGCATTTCCCCCACAGAACATCTTTCAATTCCAACGTTATATGTTGATGTTTACTTTTCATTTGAATTTAACTGGAGGCTAAATGTATATTCGATATGGGGTAGGAGATGCTACCTCCAGCTTGTTTCAAACAATACATAAGTTCTAAAAAAGTTCCAGTTGAGTTCCAAAATATTAGATTTAAATTAAAACAACTAGAATACTAAAGTAATCCAAATCAGCTTAATATATTTCGATCTAAAATGTTCCTGCCACTTATCACTTATCAAAGTAAAAACACACTTGTGGAAGAAACTTTGCCTTTCACTCACTTAGTCCTAACGTCATCCATCAATTACAAGCTGAAAACTGTAATCGAATTGCAGCTCGATTTCGCAAGCATATGGACGGGGTTGTAGCCATGTTCGACCCATTTTTCAGGCACGGACCCCTCCCAAGCCTATCTGCCAGGTCTCAGCCAAAAGCACTGCCAGATATTCAAGTCGAAAGCCATTTAAGCGGTTGTTGTCCGCCCGAGCGTACTAAATTGAATCATCATTTTATGCACTTTAAAAATGAATAATGCCGAGTGGGATTTGGTGTGGTCTTCTGCCGTGATTTAGCTGGGAATGTCACAAAGTATCCAGCTCCGTAAGTCTGCTGTGTCTTATCCCCATCTCCGCTGAAGCGCATTAAATTCTCGTTTGTCCTGGCACTGGCGTAACGGATCGATATGCAGGGGAGAATTCGGGTTAATGGAATATAAGTGAGACGAAATGAAGATAGCCTGTCCCCCCAGTTCAATTCACACTTTTCCCCAAGTGGCTCGGACTATAATTTTTACTTTCAGCCAGATTTCCCATTTTTTGGGTAATGCGATTTGTGCTGCTTCTATATCGGGTTTCCATTTTCGTTGCCGATGGAAAATTGACAAAGCATAGCAGGCTGAAAAAAAGCAATGATAACTTTTTGTCTTGGAAAAGTCAGGCAGAGCAGCAGAGCAAGGAACTGAATTGGTTTTCTGTTTCGTTTTTACTTCGTGCTTGTGCTGGCCTTTTCTTTGGTCAAGCGCGTTTCGCAGACACCCGATCCCGCTGGTCCCTATAACCGAATAGCGAAAGTAGTTTTCAGCTGGTTTTTCTTCTTCCACGTAGCTTTTCTTATTTATTTGTGCCATTTGTGCAGCAGCACCTGAACCGATTGCGGGGAGGGGTTCGGCACAAAACGAAAAGTGCCGGGCGGAAAAACTGGAAAGCAACAGGCAATATGTAAGTCAAGGTGTCACTGATTGGAATTGAGAAAACTAATCAACATGATACGCCCTTTCTCAATCCAGCATCCAGTAAATAAAATAGAGTTTAAATTATCAACAATACTAGTAAATTCAATACAACAATTGCATCTTAAATGCTAGTAGGTTTAAAGCCCTTCCTAAATACACTTACTAAAGTCAACTTACTGTGTTAATTTCGTTTTCATTGCGCTACATTTCCAGGTTTACTTAGACTGAGAATACCTATTGCTGCCACCTTGCGCACATTTTCCAAGCAATTCCCTCTCCCTTGGGTTTTTAGCTTTTGTTTAATCAGTCGCTGAGAGAGCTTTCCACATTGTTGAATCACATGAATTGAAGCGGGGAAAACCTTTGTACCGCTTTGTGGGTCAACTACTGAAATGACCCCTTGGCCAAGGGCTCCCTTAATTTTCCTCATTGCAGGTCGTTCCTTTTACTCTGGCTGGATTCATTATAAAGTTTGCACATAAAAAAGGGCGAAACGAGATGGGAAGCTAGCTAAGGGTATCCGAATACTGTATGTTCTTTTTACGAAAAGAAATCTATTATTTAGTAAGAAGTTATTATTTATAATGGAACTTGGATGAGGAAGTTACGTACATATCTATAAAATCCGCATAATTGTGATCCTAAAACATATTAATTCTCAGATATTACGGTTCTTCTTTTAATATTATCGGAAGAAGAAAATAAATAAGTTAATAGTTTAAACTTTAAACTGATAACCTTGAGTCCTGTACCAAATGAGTGTAATCATCATTGTTGAATGTTTGGTTAAACATTCAGTTTAGTTACCCTTTATCTCTCCCGCAATACTCCATTTTTGGACCTCTGCAGTTTATTTTGAAATTCACAAACTCGGTTTTTCCTTTTTTACCCTGTGGTTCTGTGTAATTTCCTCGCTGCTCCTTTGAAGTTGTACCCGCATCATACCGGCCCCGTTTTTATATGTCAAAGTATTTTTTGTGGCAAAGTTTTAATTAATTAAATGCCAATTGCAACGAACACCCCTGGCATTAAGGGTGCGTGTCTATCCTTACTTGTTAAAAATGTATGCAGCTCAAGCATAAAAAAATTGTTTAGTTAAAGGTATTGCATTTTTTTTTTTCTAAATACCTTTGCGTACACATTATATTAAATATATATCTCGAAACATTTCGGGACCTGCACACTCCCCAGTTGAAAACACACAGTCCATTACGTAATCGGACAGGCTTTTCATAGCCTCGCCTTTTAGCCTCAACTGGCAGACAAAAATTCTCACTTAAGTAATGCAGTTATGCGACCAAGTGTGTGTGCTGTGTAAGTGCATTAAAAATGTTGTGGAAGTCGTAACTGGGGAAAGGGGCCCGAATTCTGTCGACCCCAAACGATGTCTTTCTTGCCATTTCCCTGTCGCCGTTGCTCGTTTTCCATTTTTCCAGTCCATCTGCCAAAATAAATATGTTTTTGCCGCTCGGAGAGCGGTCCTGGCACGCCCCCACAAGTGCCACTTGCCATCCGTTGGGCCGTCGTCTGTGGCATGTGCAACAACTTTGAGCCGTCAGGACCATTGCATCAGTAAATGCAGTTCTCGGTCTCCTCATTCCGCCGCATAAATGCAATCAAATGTTAAAAGTATTAAGTGAAGGTAGTGTTCCAAGCGTCAACAGAGAATTGAAAGGCCAAAGACCTCAAAGACCACATAAAGTGGACATTTGGTCTGGAATTGTGCTTCAATTTCCGGCACACAATTTAAATTAAATTGCTGTTGCCGAAATTGTTCTTTGTAATTGATTTTCAGGTTATGGTTAAAAATGTACATTTTGGATGTAAAATATATATTTTTGTTGAATAGAAAATTCGTAAGAATATATAGTACATCCGTGAGACATTTATTGATTAAAGATTGGAATTAAGGAAACACTTGAAATGTTTACTATGGTATCAAATATCTAACTTAAATTGCTATTTTGATTCTAATTAATTGATTTTTATTCACTTACAGGTCATGAACGACTGAACGAATACATATCCCACTACGAAACACTCAACTATGATCACGAGCACATCCGAGCTAGTCACAATAGAGCGCGACGATCAGTGACCAAAGATCATTATGTATATTTAAAGTTTGCATCACACGGAAGAGACTTCCATCTTAGATTAAAGCGTGATTTAAATACATTTAGCAATAAGTTAGACGTGAGTATTACCTACAAACAGCCAAATAAAAGACCATTTTAAATTCTTCTCCTTTTCATTTACAGTTTTATGATAGCAAGGGCCCCATTGATGTCTCCACGGATCATATCTATGAGGGCGAAGTGATAGGGGATCGTAATAGTTATGTATTTGGTTCCATACACAATGGGGTATTTGAGGGTAAAATTATAACGGAACGTGATGCCTATTATGTTGAACATGCCAAACATTATTTCCCCACAAATCGCACGGCGACAACACCGACAACTCCGTCGAAATTCTCGACAACAACATCCACCCCAAGGAGCACCATAAAAAATACACAGCCAACACGGCCTTTGGGCCCCCAACAACTCACCAGTAACAACAACAGAACTGCCTTCGATAGTAAGACAGAAAACTTTATGAAGAAAATTGCTGAATCCACAACGGCGTCACCGGACTCGTCGCCGTCGTCGTCGTCGTCAACAACAACAACATTCCCACCCGCAACGGAAAATTCCCATGAGGAAAAGGCGGATAATGCCGAGGACGGACTTGATTTTCACTCCATTATCTATAAGGAGTCACATGTCGAGGACGCCTACGAAAATGTGCGCGAAGGTAAGTCGAAATAAGTCCCCACTCCCACCTTTTTGCCGATGCAGAAATGAAAAATTCCCTCGCACATTGTTAAATGTGATTTATTTGGCTGACATCGTCAGAAGTTCCAAGCTTTTCATTCTATGCCCTCGCATCCAAGTCAACCTTGAAATTGTTTGATAACATTTCGTTGCTGTTTTGACACCTGAGTTATGACAGTCGCGAGTGACTGCTAATCATTTTTGTTATGCTCATCTCCCGTGCAGCTTGTCGGGTTGTCAACTGGCTCAAAGATGGCTGGCGGCAGGGACTGGATATAGAGGTGGCTTGGGTTCAGAAGTTGTTGAGCTTAACAACTTGTTTACCGGAGCGTTGAGCTGTGGCTGGCTGTGTATGAGCTCCTGCAGTGTCAAAGTTTAAGATAGAGTTTAATGGAAGAATGAAAATGTTAAGATTTAAGTAAACAGCAGTTTTTCTAACAAGTTTGAAATTGAATGGTTTTTAAAACGGCTTTTGCAACTCCTACATACATATATTGACACGACTTAGGTTATCAAAAGCAGAACACACCTGTGCTATAGGAAGATACTTTCCACCATATACATACATCCTCTTAAATTTGACAACTGAAATCGAGATAGAACGACAATAAACTGCCAGTGGCTATGGTAACTTTGAGCCGTCAGCAGTGCACAAATCGAACTGGCAGGAAAAAACTCCCATTCTAATGGAAAAAAAAGGCCGCGTTTTGCAAAGGTTCATGCAAAAAGACATCCGAACGACTTCATTTTAAGAGCAAGCCATGCATGAAGAGAATAAAAGGAATAATTCCCTCGCCGGTTCAATGGTCAATTTTGTATGCAACCCGGCAACAATGGCTCAGGCGAAGAAGGTGTGCCCGCCAGACCCGTACACTCGTACGTAATATCGCTGCAACAATGACACTGACAATGAAAAGTTGCAATTGCAAACAGAGAAAAAAGGCAGCAGCAGCCAAGAGCGGATGCATCGTCGTTGTTATTGTGCAGGCGGCACCACCGACAACTATGACGACATCGGGTTCCAGCCCGACGGCTGATTCACACAAGAGCACAGGAAGAAAATTTTGACTCTCACTTCATATTTTACCTTAAAATATATCTTAATGTTATAGTGGAATTCTATACATAGCTTCCCCTATAACAGAGAATATAAGTAGTTTTGATGACAATCAAAACTTATTGTTTTGTTCTTAAAAAATAATTATACTCTCAGCTGAAGAATTGTCATAATAATTTGGCGTTACTTCCCTTGTTATTACAAGGTCGAGGACAAGCACCACGAGTCATGCCCTTCGATTTTCTCATAGATCAGCTTACATACTTGATGTGATTCTATGTAATTTAAACCGTTTTAAGCTCGGGGACTCTCGGATATTTCTTACTGTGTACAGACAGGTTCCCACAGCCATTGGTAGACAATGGGCGACTGCCACGCCCATATAAAGTTGTCGCTGCAACTGTTTTTGCAACAAAAGAAGTGGAATCTAATGCATAGCTAAACAACTGAAATGGGAGCAGCAGCGGTATGTTTTTTGGCGAGCGCTTTGCTGACCAACTTTTTTCGACAATTTACCATTGTTGTTGAATGCAAAAATTGTATGCAATTTGGCATTCCCACAGCGGCCCCAAAAACACACACAGACATGCCCAGAGAATCCGCACCAAAACACTTAATAAAACTATTGTCATGGGCAGCGTATTTAGTTGAGTTGTTGGTTTGCTTTGCGTTTGGGGGCGTGGCGAATTCCCTTTAATGAGCTTTACACCCTTGTGTTCACGTGTCAACTAAAGTAGGTTAATTTATAAAGTTGCAGTTATTAAACACATTGAGTGATGTTTTCAAATATATTTTTAGGTAACTGACGCGACTATTTTATTAGTGAACTTATGTAGTTGTTATTCTTACTTAGTAAAGACCTTTTCAAGGAAATAGACTAATCTCAAATTATTTTTAAACTACAATTAGTGACCTTGGTTTTTATTATGTAGAGAGTTCTACTTTAACGTTCTCTTAAATTCCCGATTTTAATTGGTCATCAATACGTTTACTTAGTAACGAATAATCTCAAATTATATTTATACCACAACTAGTGACCTTGGTTGCGGGAATTCTCTGAAATTCCCGATTTAAATTGTTTATTGATTCGGTTCAAGAAAAACGACTAATCTCAAATTATATTTATCAGTTTTTTTTCTGCTCTGGTCCACGTTCACAATTACTTTCTGGTCCACGTCCATACATTCCTTTCACGGACTCCCTTACTTTTCTAAAGTTTTTCAGCGCTTATTTTCCACTGGCTGCTGGGGCAAGAACGCAACTGTGTCGCGAGGTGTTTACGTTTCTTAACTTATCAGAAGCTGTTT
>VNJS01004286.1:0-36200 GCA_008042575.1 Drosophila watanabei
ACACTCATACCAAGCCACAAGTCGGAGACGGAGTTGGAGCTGGAGTTGGAGTTGGAGTCTTCTTCTGCTTTTCATAATATCTTCATAAGCATTTGAGAGCTACCTCTCTCTCTCTCGTCGCTCTCCAGAGGCTCAAGTGCAGCAGGAGAAAGATGAAGCCGCCACAGACACAGCCACAGCCAGAGCCAGAGCCAGTTCCAGATACTTTCCACAAACACATGCTCACCTGACCAAGCGAGATACACGCTCTCGTGGATACACAGACAACGTCTCCATCTCTCATCCCACCGCTCTGCACTCTCCACTCTCCACTCTCCACTCCCGAGACCGTGTGTCTGACTTTAAGATTTAAGATCGCTGCTCATTAAGTGCGTCCGCGTGTCTCAGCGACAAGATGCTGAGAATCTCTTACTCGCAGCGCTCCCTCCACCTCTCCCGCTCCCCAAGTCGCACGTTTTGCATCTGATTTTGCTGCGTATATTTTATTGGACACCAGAGTAGTTCACGTAAATAAAAATGAAATGCACCAAGGCAAGTGAAGCTGTGCGGTGCACGGAGAGAAATTGGTATTAATATGGAGAATATCTTGAGCTCTGACCTAAAATTAAATTGAATTTGGATAGAGATAAAGCTTGTTAGGAAAATATGAAGTTAAATAGTTATAAAGTGGAATATAGTTATCTTATTCTATTCTTATTATATTGATAAAAACAAAGTTTATAGACTTATTTGCAGTTTTCCTGATCCTTTTATATAGGATAGCAATGGCCTTCGGTTTTAAGAAACTCTTTAATTTATCGATTATAAAAGTATTAAGTTTTCAGTAACTCTTATAAGCCTGATATAGAGTCCTTTTCAATAACTTAACAATGCGGTTCCATGTTAGTTTCTTCTTTCTCAGAATCAATACCAAAACCCATCTTTCTAGCTCTGTAGATGAAAATCCCCAAGCTGAGGAGGAGCTGGGAAGTGGGTCTAGAATCTTTGGATAGTTATCCCCGTGTACTAACTACCAAAAAATGTGGCTCGGCTGAGAGTTAATCAACTCACGCCTGAGCAGAGCACAGATATTTTGATAACCCGTTTTGGACGCGCCAGATAAAATATCTCCATCTCTCCGCAGAAGCTCCGAAGGGGAGACAGAGAAGGAGAAGCTCGAGGGAGAGATGCATAAAAAAATATCGTTCGGCTAGTTTAATAAATATATCAAATAACCTAAAGACGTGTTAGGGAACTTGTGACTTTAACACGTTCACAGCAGACCCAGGCCGCAAAACTCATTTTCGAATATCGTCTTACCTTTTCGGTTCGCTCCGGGCCGTACAATGTATCTTGCAGTGACTCGGGGCTCTCTCAGATCTCGGAATGAAACCATAATAAAACAATATAATTGAGATGGACGGAAGAACGTACGACGTACGAGTGTAGAGCAACCTGAGACCTCGGCCGCAGTGCAGATCGAGATCTGGTCGCCCACCAACCGCGTCTTTGTTTACAGTTTACAGTTTACACGGTTTATGGCCAAAACTGCAAACGCCAAACGCCAAACTCCAAACAAATGTGCCAACATCGACGGCGCGGCTTTATGGACTTATTAATGCTGGCGAATGAAACCGAAACGCTTGATGGTTGTTGGTTGCCCCATAAAACCCCCAAGGGACCCATAAAACGTAATGCCACTAATGCTAATCCCCATCAACCAATTGCCGATCGTAGAAGAGCTAGAAGTCTGTAAAGAATCCCTCGCTCTGATCCAAATCTCGCCTTATATGAGCACTTAAAAGGGTTCTCCTGAGATGGTGGGGTCTGGAGAAGAATGACTTCCATTGATCCAGCAAGCTCTATGCAAGCAGATCCTAAAATTTAATGGGGTTCGTAACTAATTCAGGGTGATAAATATTCTATTGTTCATCTGTATATTTAAATACACGAAGAAGAAGGAACTATGTAAACACAATTTATTGTAAGACTTGTGGGAAAAGATAGTCTTTATTGTAGTGTAAGTGGAAACTTATTTACTTTGGATTCATTCCTTGAAATATTAGTATTCTATCATATTTGTATTAAAACTATAAACTACGTAATTTTATTTATATCTTGTATGTCACTTGTAGAGTAATAATATCACTGCATTAATTCAAGTTTAATATAAGGATAATTTTCGGTAGAACAAAATACTGAGAGTATGAAATAGTGCCCTCTTATGCCTCCCAAAAAATTCTAAATCTAAGCATAGACTGAAGTATGAGTAATTAAAATTTAATGCTTGCTTCTTATAAATGTCTCTACAAATCAATATTTACTCTAGATTTTATTATTGAAACTAGAAACTAGATTTATCTTAATTGAACTTTATCAGTCATAAAAGATTAAAAGCAGCTTAAAACCCCCCTTTAGCGGCTGCGCAAATAATGGCACTACAAGATCCTAAACTGTGAAAGCAAAGATAGCACTGTGAGCAAGTCACACAGCATTTGTTTGGTTGGACCACATGATTAGCATATGTGGGATATCCTGGAAATTCCTGCACACTCGCTCCAACTAATTTCCGACCATAAAAGTTTCAAGTTCGAGCCCATATATCTCGGCCGTATGTTGACTCGGGCCCGGCCAATACATCCTGGCTAGTTGCGCGGCAATCAAGTCGTTGCTTCAGTTTTCCTGACTGCCTGGCAGGGCAAACAAATCTGCCAGTTCGCCTCGTTGTTGTTGTTGTTTGGAGTCTGGAGCTTGGAGTCTGGAGTTTGGAGCTTGGAGTCTGGAGTCTGTTGGCGTGGTGGCTGTGTGCACAATAATTTGCATATTTGTATGCTCACCAGCACAGAGTCCACTGTGGCATGGCAGGGCAGGGCTCGTATGGTATATGGAGTCGGGCCGCGTTGTTGCATGCAATATTTTCTCGTGTTGTGTGTTTACTCTTTTCGCTTTTATTTAATGTCCGCACTGCCTCTCAGCAACTTGTAGCAGTTGCTGTTCAAGTTGCCGTTGCGTTGGCCATTGCTGCGTTTACAGCGAAAATTCTAAACAAATTGCTTCCGCACCTGCAGCTACGTAAGAGCTATAGGTATATGTATATAAAAAATCAATGCACTGGCAACCTTAAAACACACGAAGGCAGTGGCAGGGGCAGGGGCAGGGCACACAGTCAACTGTGGTCCACATAAAGGGAGACATTGTGCCCCAGCAACACCTTGCTTCGCTCTATCAAAATAAAACATTTCATTCCACTCGTGAGGAGAAAGCCCTGAGCGGGCATATCGAATCGAACTGAATCACATCATATCGTAATCATAATCCTGACAAAGGTCCCGAACAATACCCAAGGAAAGGGAGAGTTCTCAGTCGAATCGCTTCGCTTTTCTTCTCGGCTAAGTGCAGCCCTTGGGGGCACAAGGGGCACGGATAGGGGGATGGGGAAAATTATATGGAAAAGGGTTTCTAACTTCAAATTTATGGTCGGCACTTTTTTTGGGATCTGATGAAAAACCTTCTTTCATTTTACACCTGAAAAGCAGAATAATATCGGGAGGAGAGCGAGATGCTTAACAGCCTTTTCTCGGGAGTCTCCGCTTGTTAACATTGCCTCGGAAAAGAAGAAAGAGATGAGGGGGATCGATAGGCCCGGCGATAGGCAAATGATCCGATAGTCTGGAGTCTGCTTCCAGCTAAAACATAACTTTTGATTTTAGTCGCTTAAAGAAGGGCTATGATTTTTGAGTCATTTAACGATTTCGCTGATTAATTTAACAAAGCCGGCCAATGATTCTGTCGTTTTGACATTGACGAAGTGCCGAAATTTGTCTGGGTCTGTTCTGATCTATCTGACATGGCATCATTGGCATTGGCTATGCTCCGACTCGCTCGCTCTATCTATCTGCATCTCAGGGGTAACCTGTTTTCGCTGTCCGGACCCCAAAATCCCAACCCAGACTCTGGATTCTCTTTATGTTGTGTTGCTGCTGTTGGTGCTGCTGCTGTTTCTCTCTCGCTTTTCGGCCGAATCAGGTGAAGTGAGTTGATTGATTGCGCTAATTTATAACGACAATGGGTCAGATCGCACATGGGACCTTTGAGCTTCATCCCAGCAGCCAGCGGAGACCCAAGAAGAGCCCGCTGGAATCCATTAAACATGGCCCGGGCCCAGCTTCTGCCTGCCTGCCTGCCTGTCTGACTGACTGCCTGGCTTGATGATGATGATGCGAGCGGCCCGCTGATGAATGAATCTTTTCAATTTGGAAATTTTCAAACAAATTTGTCAAAAACGCACAAGAAAGAGAGGCTGAGAAAGGGAGAGAGCGAGACAGCTAGCGTTATGCAAACTAATGAAATCTCAAGTTTGTTGTGTAAGTCTTTTGTTCTTCAACATGCATTTTCCTAGTTAATTGCCCGTGATTGAATTATAAATGCACGCAACCCAACTCGGAGCTAATGTGCAACATAATAATACGATTCCGCTGCCCATCTAACCGAATCAGACATGCCTTGCCCCAAATCTAAGGGAATCTCTCGGCTCCGTGCGCATCATTTCATAGAAACCATTCGAATATCATAAATTATAAAGCCTACAAGCCGAACTAGTCTAAGAAGGAAAGCGGTTTCAGTTCTCGAAACCCCAAAACAAAAAAAAAATAAAGAAATGGAAACTCAAAACTCAAAACTGAAAACGCGCTGCGGCCGGAGACAAGCTTTAACACCTCGGCTCAAGTCAAGCATTTGTTGTTAAACAAAGACGAAGAGGGTCAACTACGGAACGCAGACGAGTTTAAGGCAGTCCCAACGGGGAGCGGGGCTACGCGGAGCGGGGGGTAGAAACAAATTAACAGACACCTGAAAATGGGCTCGAGACACCATCACAACACAACGGAACGTTTAAGATATGCGGGCTCTCAGCTCGCAGCTCGAATCATCTCTCAGACCCCAGACCTCGGCTCGGTCTGTTTTGGAAAACCATTTCTCGAATAATTAAAACCCGAAGCCATCAAATGAAGACAAAGAGTCGATTAGTAATCTGTGCAAATGCATATGACGGAGCAGAGGCGTGGCAGCAGCAGCCCCATAAAGCCGACTCAGTGTTGGGGAAAATTCCCAGTTGCCGCTTTCCCGCGGGATGCCAGGTTAAGGCAACAGAAATACCAAGCTCTTGACCCCCCGCCGAACTGGAGCTGCTGGCTGCTCTTTCAATTACAATCAGCGATCATGGATCTGTTTAATTAGTTGTTTGGGTCGCACCCCAATCCATGTAATTGACTGCCGCCGAGTGGCTGACCTTCAGCTCCGGCAATCCGAGCAGCAACAATTGCGATCTGCATAATGAAAAGTTATAGATTGTTTATGATAGATTTTGAGGCACAGATAGATACGTTCTTGGGGTAATTACCAGCACTCCCCCTCCGCAGCGGCGACAAAAGCCCCGTAATTGCATTGGCCAATGAACGATGTTAGCCTTAATGTTCGCTTTAACGTCTTTTATTGCATGTTAGCTGACTTCGGTTCGGGTCACTAAAATAATTCACACAGCAGGTACAGTGGGGGCTGGCCCCTGAGTAACGAGTTTTCTGTGTTTGCGTGCTGCAAGTTACTTAATTACTAAAAATAAAGTTGTTGCCTGTAGGCAACACAATGCCCAAATTCAGTTTTTAGAAAAAAAGGTATAAACAGGGGTATGATTAAAGGGTACATTTGGCAGGAATTGTTAACTATTAGAAGCTATAAATTTCTGTTAAATTAAAATTAATAAAATGGAATGGAATATTGTGTTAAAAGACTTAAGTAAAACTTGTTTAAATAATTTATAAATAACTCTTTCTTGTAAGAAAAATGTAAACAGTTTATTTATTACCCAATAAAGCAATATATTTTTATTTTATAGCTTTTCTTTTCATCTATTTGTTTATTAACCACAAATGATTCTTAATTAATAAGAAAGAACTTTTATATTAAAAGAAATGGTTCAATTTAAGTAAACTATGTACAAGCTCTTAGTTGTCAGTATTGTAATGTTTTTGGTCTTAAAATATTACCTATCCTTATTGTTAACACTTCCCTTTCGCCTGTCTGTCCACTGTAATGGAAAATATATCTGAACAATTCCGTTTTTAGCTTGGATTTTCTCACACAGACACATCTGTGGCACTGGCGCCGTTCGGTCGACACCGAGTTCCAGTTGCAGTTCCAGTTTCGCATGGCTCCGAGATTCGCGTGGGCGATCCTACCAGTGGCCCGACCCCTGAGCACTCCTCTGACCCCCCTAATAACCCCTGGCCCCCGTCCCTCAGCCCAATAAGTTCTAATTGAGTCGCAGAACTCAAATGCAAATGCAAATTTCGCGGGCAAAGTGGCTGAGAGTAACCTTCAAACAATACCCCGATCGATTTATCACATCACAGCCGAGATCCCAGATCTGAGATCCCAGAGAGGTCGCCGATCCAATAATGAGAAACAACATTCGGGGCGTATCTGTATCTGGCGACGCGTATCTCGTATCTCTGTGCATCTTGCCGCGAGTGTGGATATATAAATATTTTCCTTTGTGTGGATATTTCTTTGTTATTTTGTATCTGTGGTTAACTTTCATTAGCTTTCTAATGTTTGTCACTGCCTCAGTCCCAGCTCCATTCGAGACTCACCTCCCCCCGCGCTCATTTCATTTTACTGTCACTCAAATCTTTATAAGATTTTCCTCTTTCTTCGAGTTCTGCTTAGCGGTTCTTTCGGCTCGGCCTATTGTAAATATATTTTTCCATTATTTTCCATTAGTTTTCACTCGTTTGTTACATTCCCTCGCCGTCTGCCTGCCCCTGCCCCTGCCCCAGTCCCAGTCCCCTCCTCCATATGCGTATATATATGGTATATATCTCCTTCTCTCCGTTTGTGCCGGAGAGCCTGTTTTTGTTGGATTTGGCTGTGTTTGTTGTCCGTTGTTTGGTGTTTGGTGTTGGCGTGGTCGTTACACAGGTTGTTGGTGTTGCCCTCATGTGGTTGTTGCTGTTGCATATTGGTTATTATCTTCGAAGCGCATCGCTGCGGTGCGTTTACCGATGCCGTCTGCCAGCCCCTTGTGCGTATTTGGCCCGAAGTGGACCCAAATGCACTGGGAGAAAATATAAAGCATCGAGGAAAGAGTACTGAAAAGGTAAGGGATAGGAAACTGATGAAAGAGTGTCTTGTATTTTGTATTTTTAAATTTCTCTTTAGGAAAATTATGTATATTAATCATTGAAAAAACTGAGTTACTTGGCTATTTTTAAAGAGAATCCTTTAACTTATAATATTTTGATTAAAACAATAAACAATATAATAACGATCATAACGACTTGGTAAAGGCAGAATCAATTCATATAATTTCAAGTTTGTTGCCTAAGTCTTTTGTTTCTTGAGCTGGTTTTCCCTTATTTGAAGCTTATGCTCAGAGAAAACAAGCAAATAGGAACTAATAATAGTTGCTGACTTAATCTGAAAGCAATTGTGTTACAAAGACCGCTCCTTTTGTCTCAGATATATGTTATACTGAGTTCTTTGGAAAAGGTATCTTTAAGCATGATATATGACTCAGAGAGTTGTAATTTTACACTCTTTTAAGAACCTTTTATCTGCTTTTCGATCTATAAATATATTTTAATATTATCAACTAGATTGTTTTTTTAGTATTCCATTAATTTTTCTCTGTGCAGTCTCCAAGTCCCCGTCTGAGTGACGGAATGATGTTAACACAAAACCAGTTTCATTGACAATACATGGATGATGCGGCTGCAGCCAGCCTCGTCTTATTCTTTGCCTCTCTTTTTTTGGACTTTTCGCTGCCTTTTTTGATGGATGGTTGACAAAAGGCAGAGCGCAGATCGCCGCTTTATTTGTCTTGTTTGATTTGAGCACACACAGACAATCACGCACAATGGAATACACACACAGTCAGGCACTGCCACAGATGCAGGCAACTGTCATTGTCGCTGTCAAATCGCGTTAATATCACTGAGCTGTCAAATTACAGAGACCGCCGGGTCCAAATGTTTGACCAGGCCTGGTAACTCAATTAAAATGTTATTCATGAGCCGAAGGAAAGGGCGCCATAAGTAAGCTATTCCATCATAATAAATTATATAAATTTATTTATTAATAATTATACATATTTTATAGTAGGAATCCTACATTAATTTATAGAAATAAACACACAATTATTAACCCATTGTAAAACCTATATTTGCAAATCTCGCAACACTTTGATTGGTCTATTTGACCAGCCAAAGGGTGGCCGAAATAGCCATCCGGTTTTGGTTAATTATTCCCCGCTTTTGGCCATCTTGGCTAGCCATTGGATTGGCGGAGAGTGGAACTGTTCTAGACTTAATTACTTCATTACGGCCGAGGTCGGGTCTTGGCCGGGCTGTGGCCAATGCATTTGGTGCCGGCTGGAAAGCCGTTAATATTGGTAACTCTACACCTTGGCAGTGCGACAACGCAGATGCTCGAAAAGTCAGCAGGTTCGTGTTGGCAATTAAAATCGAGTGGAAATAAATAAAGGCAAAACCAATTTAGAACACACACAAAGCTCACATTTCTTTGGCAGCATCGCAGCCTCGAAAAGGTGTCGAAAGTTCAAGCTGTTTTTGTGTTGCCAGGTTTTTATAGGCCATTGCCTGGCCAAAAGAGGAAGAGCTGGAATGCCGAGTGCAATAAATCTTTTAACGACAGTTGATCATCTGCCGCTCTAGCACTTGACTTTAACTCTCTCGGCATATGGGATTCCAAAGAGTTTGAAGTTGGAGAAGAAGAAGGAGTAGGAGTTGCAGCTGAAGTCTCTGGAGTCACAGGGGTCAGGGGACAGGAGGCATGGCTAATCTTGGGCAGTGAAATCTCCCCCCGTACTCCTCTCAAATGTTTGCCCCAGTTACCCCGACCCCCATTTGTTTGTTTGTTCATAAAATTATGTAAATCAGCCCGGGATCATTTGGTTGCCAGTGATTAATTGCAGGTCGAAAGAGAGACCCTCCGTTCCCGAACCCGGCTAAGGTTAAGGCAAGGGAAGGCGTCAGTCCCCGACCAGATAACGATTCATTTTATTTACGATATTTATTTATTTATTTTACCCTCCGTCTTGTTAGCATTTTGTTTCCAAGGGGTCCCCGGACCGGGGCATTAGCACGAGGTGTGAGCGGAGGGCGATAAGATAATTCTGATTCTAATTCCCCGCCCGTCCTAATGCGTTTATAATTAACGCACTGCCCCGCGCCCACCCAACGGAGCACACTAACCACCGACCACCAACCACTGGCCATAGGAGACCAGCCACTAGACACTAGCCACTAGTCAGTGTGGGGCGTGCCAAGGCATCAGGCACACACGCCCGCCAGTTGCCAGTTGCCAGTTGCGAGTTGCAGGCTTTGCTACTTGCAGCAGCAGCAGCAGCAGCAGAAATTGCAGCAACTGCAATCGCCTCAAACAGTAGCGCTCTGTGCTCGCTGCTCGGTGTTTGATTACCGAGAGTTGGCGAAAATAAAAGCGTAGAAGTAGTAAAAGAGTCACGTCTATGAAGGTAATACCCTAGAATTTTACAATTTAATTTTATAGAAATTTTATTTTATATTAATTTTAACTTTAAAATACTTTACTCCAATGTAGCGTCAACAATGGAAATCTTAAAAAAAATGCTTATATGCTATTTAATAAAAACTTCTAATCTAAATCAAAAGATACCATTTTTAGGCAACTTTAACAAAGAATATTAAGATTTGTGTAAACAATTTTGAAAGAATTCTCAAAAAAAGCAATAGCAAATGTTGTTTAAAATATGACAATGCCAAGAAGACTTACTTTAATACACAATTTTTAAAATTATGGGTTTCTCATTATTAATAAAAATGTATCAGGAATTTAATTTCGGGAAGCCAAAGATTGTGTACCCTTGCAGTTCATTGAATCTGGTTTCAGATTCTAAAACCGATAATAACTAAGCCTTAAAAAACATTAATATCCATTCGGAATGCTTTTCTTGGTTGGTTTTTATTATCTTAACAAACCAGCATATTGAAATTTGTAAAATTTTAACTATAATTTAATTTTTGACAAAAATGAAATTTTTTTAAAAATGTTGTAAATTTATTTTATATGCAGACAGACTCTGCTGGTGATGCTGATCAAGAATATTTAGAATTTAAAGGGTTTCACTGACTATAAGCACAACATATCGTAAGGATATAAAAATGACATTTAAAGAAGGATTTCAATAAGCAATAAGATACTTTCTGGAATACATATAATATTTATTCATTTTAAATTATTTATAAAAACCCCTTTCATAAAATACACAAAAGAATACTCTGTAACTTTCTTGTTCAGAGATTTAAATTGTATTCCTTAAAGTGTATTCGTTAAACAAATTTTATAATTAAAACATTCCTTCTGCCCAAGTGACTGTACTCCCAGCAAGAGTATTCTAAATTTGCCAACTATTTTGTTTTGGCAACTTTCTGGCCGAAACTTTTTCGCTTTTGAAATCTGGACCCAAAGTTCGGGCCAAAGCCTGCGTTTGAGTTTGAGAGATATGCCTGCTGCTGTTCGTGGTTCTTATGGTCACGTCGTCGTGTCTTACTTGCGTGAACATGCCCCCGACACCGACACCCAACCCATGCTCCTCCCGTGAACCCTGCCCCGCTCCTGACCAGCGATTGGAGCGTGTGTAAACGCAGTAGCCGCAGATCGGCGTGTTGGGTGTTCGATTAACAATATTTGCGACGTGCACGCTTATCCCAGCATCTAGCTCTGATTTTGGGTAAAACTACAAATATTTCGGGGATGGTCTCAATCTTGATCTGAATCAGAGTCGGGGATGCTTGATTTGCATATTTTTGGGGCCAATATTAATTTCAATTTAGCACACAGAGACCAGAGACCGAACTCTGGCCTTAAGCTTAATGATCAATTAAATTAAATATAAATATCATTCGGCGTCTCTTTCTCCTTCCAATAAAAAACAAAAAACTTGTTGCTGTCCCCATAAATATGAAAAGTCACGAGTTGCCGGCAGCCGAAGGAAAACAAAAGTTACAAAAAGGAGAAATACCCGAACAATATATATAAAGATTTGACCCGCCGACCAAACCAGTTGCCACCACTCAGGGGGGACGGGTCCCAGAGGAGAGCTCTGATCGGGCGGGGGCTGCCGAGATTGCCGGGCTTATTAAGCAATGAAATATAATGCATGGCACAAAGATTTATCATACACATCCAACTGATGCCAGCTGCTGCAAAATGTAAAATGCAACTGCAACTGCGACTGAGACTGCGACTGCCTTTTGTTTCTCCGCGGCCCACGCAGTCGGAGATTGCAAGTATTCGATTTGGCGAACCGAAATGGTAATGGGGAAATCGATGGAGTTGTAAGCCTTTCAGCCTTTCCAGACTCCTTTTCCTCCAGCAGCAGGACGGTGGCGCGAAGAAAGCTTCCCCGCAACGGTTGACATTTGTGGCAGCCGGTCGCCGTAATTGAGCGAAGGTGAAACTGCGACTGCGATTGGATATGATCCCGATCCCCCGAGGCTCCAATCACAGATTTCCCTCCATTAACACCCAATCGCCTTCGACTGGCGTAACTTATTTGACTGTGTCGCGCCCCGGGATCGAGGGTTCGGGGGATCGGGGTCTAAGGTTTTCCTGGGCAGCCACCTAAGACACTTCATGTGGGGAAAATATTTTAAATATGTTTTAAACTAGTAATAACAAAGGTAGCTACGAAAAAGGAAATATTCAAATGTTTCTTTTCATTTATTTCGAAAGAAAATAAAAATATTTTTAGCTTAAACAGAAGAGTGACAATGCTGGTTACTTAACCAAGTTGTATTTACAGGATTTATCCTCATAAGTCATGACTTGTGGTTGGTTTCAGTAAGTTGAAGTGAATCTATAAAAAATGAAGGAAGCTGAATCCTCGAGATGCCTCGACCATGAGATACTCAGTTTCCACAGATGCCAATAAATCAAGTTTACATTACTTATATAAAGATAAACGATATAAAAGGCTAGATCGACTCGGATTTTGTTACTAATTTAGATAAAAATAAGCTTGTAAGCTCTTATTTTATTAATAGTTTAAATAGTTATATATAATGCTATATTTATCTAGTTATAAATAAAACAATATTTATGGTATTATAATTATAGTTATATTCTCGTTTAAAACAACGTTTTTTATAGTTTTTTTTCTGTATATTAAAAGAAAAATTCATAACAATTTTTTCCAGGGTATTAAAAACAAAAAATAAATAGATTAATTGATCAAAATAAAGCAGGAAAGCTTTAGCTCTAGCATATAGTTTATTAATCTGTTGTTTCAAGCAAACCTTATTTGGTCCACTATTTTAATATTTACTTATTATTTTTTTCATTCAATTTTATATTCAATTTAATTTCATATTTAATTCATTCCCATTTCTCCAAGTGTTGCATTTCCCAATCTTCACCCCACTCCTCTGCAACTGATGGCATGATCTAAGCTGGAATTATGAGCTTCGCCCAGACAGAGTCGCAATTGCCGCTGCGATTGTTAACAAATGCGTAATGCATGTCCTCAGCAGCTTGATTTGCATATGCAAGAGGCAGCCCCTCCAGTCGTAGCCCCTCCAGCCTCCTCAGTCGTAGAATCAACCACTCCACCGGCAGTGACTCACTCAGAGCAGTGTCCGCCTTCGCCTCCTCCATTTGTATTCCTCCCGGGCCTTGGCTCTGGGCCTGTCTGTGTGTCACTGTGACAGATCTTGCTCCTCCCTCCGGGCTCTGCGCCCTTCCCCGAGAGCGGGGCTTACGCACTTCATAATTCAATCAAGCTCAAATGTTTCGCAATCCCACACAGAAGGAATTTATTGTACAACTCACAATTTTTCAATTGCATTTCGGGAGACAAGCGGAGAACCAGGCCCAGGGAGGCACAGGAAAAAAATAGGATAACTTCTTTCATATTATTTTTGAATATATAAAAAACTTTAAGATTTATATGCACATATTTATAAGAAATAAAAAACGAATTAGTTCACCTAGGATTATGAATTAGTTGGAGGGGTATTACCATGCAAATCTTTCTGGAAATAAATTTTTTGATCTCCTCACTGTTTCCCTTTTATTAAACCAAGTAATAATTTATTTTGTTATTATGCTACATTATAATCTAAGGATGTAGTGGGGAAAAATGTATACATGGACTGATATTTAAATTTTCATAATATAAGTAACGAAATATCGGACCAAAATAATTGCAAAAGTCAAATAAATTATAATATTTTCCCCACATTTTCCAATATTATTGATATTTTAAACTAAGTTTGAAATTCTTCGGTATTTAAAAATTGTATAAAATAAAGTTATAATATATTTTTGATATTGACATTAGGCGCCATATAAAGTATGCTGATATATATTTTCATTCACTTCCAGTACCTTCGTAAAAATTACTTTTACATGTTTTAAATTACTTAATTTATTTTACAAATTTAAAAATAACATTTAATCCTAGAAAACATTTATTTTTTCCAGTTTTATAAACATTTTCCTTGGATTCTATTTGGTCGAGTAATAAAAATTTCTCCCAGTGCCGTCCCAGGCCCAGTTGCACGTCGATTCGGACTGACTGTCAGTGTGTCTGGGCCAGGTTGTCTGTCTCGGCCTTTTGTGCATTTCCTCACTGACGCAGCTGCACTGGATCGTGTGGACTGTGGCCCGAGGACTGGGCCAGGGCTCGAAGCTCTCGGAGATCTTGGCTCGCAGCTTGCCAATGTTTCTATTTCATGCACATTGACAGTTGTTCGGCTTGTTGTTGCTGCTGTCGCAGTCGTTGTCGTTGTAGTTGTAGTTGTCGTTGCTGTGTTTGCTGTTTGCTGTTTGTGTTGCCTGTTGCCTGTTGCCAGCATGAAATTGTTAACAACATTTGTTAGCTGCCCCGGCCAAGCGAGCGACCACACTGCGTGCAGTCGTCGCCGGGGCTCGCTTTTGGTCAAGTCGCCTGCTGCCTGACTTCACTTCATATTGACAATGAAAGCTTTGGCTACCTCAAATGCCGCATTTTGTTGCCCCGGTTGATAGTTGATAGTTGACCACACTGACAGGTTAGCAACAAAACGATACGAGTACGAGTACGAGTACGAGTGCGAGTACTCGATCTCGTATTCGTATTCGAAGTCGATCGAAAAATGCCAAGATTTGATTTGAAAATTCCAGCGCCAGGCCTCAGTCGAGGCAATAAACATTTTTCGCTTACTTTTCCTCTGTTCGCCATTTGCGACATTTCTGTAATTGATTTTTGCCTCAAAAATATTTGTTATTCGATTTTCAGTTTCTGCTGGTTTCTAGCGCTTTTATGACTTTTTATGGGGCTTAGTTATGGCATTGATTTATTTATGTGCATTTAAAGCGCGCTCTCAGTTCCGCAAACTGGAGCAGGCGGCCGCCTGAAATTTTCATTTCAACTCGAGTGATTTCTGTTTGGCATTCCCTTGAGCGAGGCGAAGCGAACTCTTGTCCACTTTGCAGTTTGACTTGTCATCGCGGTACCTGCTTCTGTGGGAATCGCATCCACTTGGAGGACAACAGCTCCATCTCCAACTCCTTCGCCATCTGCCTCCTCGATTGCCTCGACTTGGAGCAAACATTTGCCGAGCAATTTGTTACTCCGAATTGAGACTGCTTTGAGGTGGCCACCAAAACCAATTGCAGTTGCTCCAACTACAGATTTGCATAGGCATTTTATGGTTATTTTTTTATTTCGGGGATTGTTGGCTTTTCAACGGTCGAAGTCGGCAAACTGCGGCAATCAATCAACACGGCAGCGGGAAAGTGGCTGCCGCCATTCGCAACCTGCTGCCAGTCGTGGGTCAGAGCAGCACGATCATATATCAATAAATAAATTGGAAAACTTGAAAATATATATATAGCTTTCAGCGGCCACTTAAGGCTAGAGTCGGCCAAGCAATGCTAACTACTATATCTTTAACTTGTAATATATAAATTCGTTAATAACCCCCATAAAACCAATCATTAAGTCAAGTATTTTAGGAACTTGTTTATTTTAAGACCATACTTTAGATGTTCATATCCTTTCTCTAGAAGTAACTTTCAATGCCGCTTTGATCCATTCCTTTCTGTTATTTGACACCACTCCATAGGAAGCTGAAATTCGAAAGGTTCTTTTTGAGATTTTTCAACTTTTAGCTGGCACTTTCAAAGTTTTCTTGAAACTCTGCCAAATTTACACTCTTATTGATCGCATTAGGTGCCCTCATTTTATTCAGGATCCTTTCATTTGAATGTTAAAGCTACGATCTGACCATCTTACTTGAAAAAAATAAAAAAGAAAAACCAAATTACCGTTTATTGATGGAGTCTGCGCCTTCATTTGGGCTGCCATTGCTCATCGGTTGAGCGTCCCCGGGCGCTGACAATTTCCTCGGCCTCTGATTCAAGCAAGTGGGTCGACCAGCCGACCAGCCGACCATGTGACTGAGTACGAGTATTCATTACCATGGAAATTACGAAAATGAAGAGGGAAAATCGCAGGTAAAGTGAAATATTTTGGCATAGTTGTGCCAGCCAGCCAGCGTTTAAGCTTTCCGCGCATGCGTGTGCGCTGGTTGGGGTCTGGGAAAGTGGGTTAACCTGTCACTCGGTTGACGGCGCACCACCACCACCACCACCTGCCCCAGCCCCCCTCTAAGAATACGCATGAAAATTTGGCCAAAAGGCCTTGACTTAGTTGCAATTCCAAAACGCCTCGGGGCGGCGGCTGGCCAAATTAAACCGAAAATGTCAGACGATTAGATAAGCCCAGCGAGAGCAGCACTGGCTCACAGCTGCTCCAGGCTGTGGAGTAAAGTCGAGTGAAGTGAGGAAAAGCCATGGGAAATGGGGGGAAAATTGGTAAAGAGCGAATAGGAGGCGCTACGGCTACTCTGCATGGAAGATATCGCCGACAGATGCATGACGGGGCCGGTTTCCTTGTAGCGATTTTTATTGCATTTTCCAGGTAACTCGCCCATTCACTCAGCCATTCATTCACTTCCTTTGGGATCCCGCTGCACTCAGAGAAAAGTTTTAGGAGGGGGAAAACTTGGTTAAATTTAAGACAAGTTGCTGGGGAATATATAAATATAACAGTTAACCAACTACATCTTATTTCTAGCTTTAAATCCTATTTTATAAATATGATTATTAGGCACTGACTCACCTGTTATTTTCCCCAGTGCCTCACCTGGAAGTCTTGGCACCTTGTGATTAGTGGCCAACACAAAAACGTCAATGCCTTGCCACACAAATTAGGTTAAGCCAATATTTTGCCAGACACATAAATGGTGGCTGCCCTCTGCCTTTTTGCCTGCTTCCAGCCACCAGACACCTGCCACCTGCCACCTACAACCACCCACCTGGCCGCGCCCCCCCTTTACCCAGCGCCCTTTTCATAGACGACACGCCCACGCAGCCGGCTTGAGATGGGAGTTCGTCTGGCCGAGTTTCAGTCTTTCAAGGGGAGAATCACGAACTGCGCTTAGCTCAATCCACAAAGTTTGGGAAAATAGCAAAGTCCGCTTGAAATATGCAACCAAAAATGGCTTCATTACGAAATGAAGAGTTAATACCCTATATATATAGCGAGAATGGAGATAAATTCAATTTTAAAACTAGTTTTTAAGGATGTTTATAATTTATGAATATACTTACTTTATTTTGTGAACAACCTTAATATAACATAATATAATAAAATTACATATTTATTAGGATACTTTAGTGATACATTTGAAATAAATATCATAACGACGTAATCCTCAGTAAAGCAAAGTTTTTAAAGTAATTTTAACTATCAATTTAACAATTATTTTTTTAGTTTTTATAATATAAATAAAATAGTTTTATTGGAAAATGTGAAACAAGTGTAGCAGGTTGTTTGTACTGTTTTGCTAAAAAAAAAATTGTATAACTTCACTTAGGATCAAAAGATTTAAATATTCGTTCAATCATTTAATCAATCATTCATAATTTATTAAAGTAAATTAGACTGTGAAAGTTTTCAAAACAAAAATTCCAAATATTAATAAATATATATACCTTAATGAAGGCTTAACAGATACAAACATTATTAAACTTTCAAAGTATTTATTTATTTATTTATATAAAGCTAACTTATGCTTAAATTCCAAAGTAAATTCTAAAGTAAATTCCAAACACACATTTTTTTCTTAAAATCCTAAGTAAATTCCAAACCAAAATTTAAAAATAAAAAACCAAAGAACCCGCATACTTGCCTCTCCCAGACCCCGAACGAGGTAGCGCCTCCAACTGGCCGAGAGTTCAAAATCATAAATTTCAAACGATATTAGGCCGCAGCCGCAGTGGCGCGTTGATGATGGCAGCACCGCTTGGTGGTGCGGCTGAGCCACAGCTTTGCCTGGTGGTGCTGAGATGCCGCAGAATGAAGTTCTGTGTGTGGTGTGTGTGTGTGGTGCGTAGAGCTGCCCCGTTGCCCCGCCTTCGCAGCCTTGGCTAGCTGCACATTTTCTTTTGTTGTGCGAATACCGCATGGATTTATTGATTTTGGTCAAAAGCCATGCTTAAGCGTAAATTATGTGCTGGCTTAAACGCTGCGCTGGAACTTTTGGCTCTCTCTCTTTCTCAGCGTGGCAAGTGGCCGGACTTTGCCGGACTTTGGCGGACTTTGTTGGCGGCGATGAAAGCCACTGATTTGTGTGCCAGTCTAGGGTACGGCCATAAATCCGTTCAATTTCATAACCAAACAGCAATTTATCAGAGTCCCCGCCCCCCAGTCAGCCGCCAAGTCACGTACCCCACCTGGCCCCTCCCCAATGCCATCGAGCTAATTAAACGCAGAGACAAAATTTACAGAGCAAAGTGCGAAAATCGAAATTAAAAACAAGAAGGAATCTTAGAGTAAAAGGTGTGGACTATGGGATACCTGTTAAGTATATGGAAAATGTTTTAAAGATTTTATATAGATTAATATTTCTTGATTTATTAAGTAATTGTATTATCTATTATTCAGTGAGCTCTATTTTAGTATTCTATATTACATAGAATTCTTTTCTCTCGAAGTTATTAGAACACTTCATGCTACATATGTCTTTATAAAAGTTTGTATATTGCCTCTGCAGCACCTTTAGATCCCTATATATCTATATTATTTAAAAAATAATGGAAATACTGATCTAAAAACTATCTTCTATATACCCTTATCTCAAGACAAGTACCCTCTACAATGAAAACGAAAACTATGGTGCAAAAAAATGCTCGGGAACTGTGTCAGAAAGCAGGCCAAGCGACAAGTAGCTGATATCGCATAAAGCAACGATTTAATTAGGCGCTGATAATTATTGTACAACTAGTTCTGGCCAGGTCCGTCGTCGTCATGGCAGTCAGTGCGAGTCCAAGCCGCGTTTTGGCCACGATTCAAGCCGAGTTCGTGGCCGAGCTTGGTGTTGAGGTAGGCGCAACCGACGATAGTCGCGGCCGGCTATCGCACATGTTAGATTTGGCTAATTTACGAAATTGGTAGTGCCCGATATCGGTGCGGCCCAGCTAATTCAATCATTCGCTGCCGGCGTCTGGCATTAGCGGATGATTTATGGTAACATTTCGGAGGCAAAGCGGCTAAAGCGGACCCAAGCTACAACCGCCTGTGGTTTGGTTCTAATGTTGAGTTGGCTTAGGTCTTGAAGCTGGGGTTAAAATCACACACAACTCCAAAGAAATCACTTAAATAATTTCTTGAAAATACCAAATTAAGCTACAGAATACTTAAAATAATTAGTTTTGCATAAGTAAACGATAAAAAATCACATTTAACAGATGATCTATTAAAAGCTTATCCATTAAATTGTATTTTTGGAGTTGAATGAACTTGAGATTTATTTCTCAAGATGGGTTCTTCTGATTATCTCTTTTTTACAAATATTAGATTGATAAAAAGATTATTTAAATAGTTGTTAAGCACACAAATCTCTGAAAAAGAAACTTATATCAATTTTAACATTGGGTTCTTTATGGAACAAATGGTTTATATAACTTGATACCAAGATAAACCTCTCTTTACACAAAAAGATTGTTAAAAATCTTTCGATACCCTAAAAAGTTTCCACTTAAAAAGTTCCTTAACAGGATCTCACTTAAAACTTCACAAAATCCCCCATAACTCAGACATTATTTATATTTTTCTATGTAAATCTTTACCCAACATCTATCGTTAAGTCTTTCCTGTCTCGAGGCCCCGGCTTTCGGTGAATAAAGTTCGAACAAATTTGAACTGCTACCGCCAATCCATCGGTTCTCGATCGAAGCTTAACCCAATTGATCTTACAACGCGAATGGCATGTTAAACACCCTACACTCTTGTAATTTGTGTCCGAAATGAAATAAATTTATGAACATCGATTGCAAAGTTGATTAGACGAAAGTCGCCGCCAACTCGGACATGGACATGGTCATGGAGCTGGAGCTGAAGCTGGAGCTGGGGACATGGACCGGGATTTGGATATGGTTATATCAGTATATCGGCATGGGAATGGGCTTGGGCTTAGCTATGGACTGGCGGGGCCCCCGAAAAACCAGTTTCCCCTTCTGCTTAGCGGACACTTGTAATATTTTTTTTGTGTGTTGAACTTCTCTTAATTGCAATTTGATGTTTCAGTTTTCGCCTTTGATTTTTTCTCGTTCTTTTTATTTGGTTTTTGGAAATGAAGCTGTATAGAAAATTTTCTCATCAGGAAGGGGAAACATAAGATGATTTTTGGACGCACTTAGCGGCTGCATGTGAAAAGATGAGCCTGTGTCTTGGCCAGAATTTCTCACTCCTGACTTTTCTCTTCTTAGCGCCAAACAAAGGTTTTCATGTTGAGCTGTGAAATGGCAAAACACTGGAAGAAATATATATTTTTTTTACCCCATTTAAGAAATTACATATTTTTGTTAAAGAAGAATATATGAAACATTGAAGACTTTTCAATAATGATAACACCTAGTCACGACCTTGTGCTTTGGGTATATAAAGTTTACTTCTGCAATAAAAAATCATATAATTCAATAATATTTTTTATAATTTCCGTATGGAAATTAACTTATCTACTTTTCTCAAAGTGTAGGGAAAAACCTCCGCTCAATAAGAGACCATACCGCCCGCTTGTCCGCCCGTCCCCCTGTGCGTGTTCGTTAGAGGCCCTGCTAATTGATTGGTGTTAAAGCTGTATAAAAATTGGAACAGACCCGGAGATCCGAGCTCCGAGATCCCCTTGATTGCGATCGGGAATCGTTTAAATTAGTTTGTTGTATTTGCGCATTCATTAGCATGCGGAACCGCTTTGTTGTTTGATCTCCGCCCGCTGCTCCTGCTGACCGCATACCACAAAAACCCCCAGTGTATGTAATAAAGTGAAAATATTTAAGTTGGCAGTCAGTCTTGCAGGCAGAGCCATCCATCCCCCATCCCCCATCCCCCATCCCACGTCCATCGGCCATCGGGATGGTTTTCTTTCGTGCCCCCAAAGTCACGATATCCCGGCGAGCGCAAAAAAAAAAAACGAGCCCACAAAATAAAGGCAGCCAAAAAAAGTGATTGATGGAAATTGCTCAAACTGTCATGTTTATGAACGTCCGCAGGATATGAACGCCGGTCGGTCGGTCGGTACCCAGGGCCGAGCGAAACCATACCAAAACCATCCGAGCCAGGCCGAGATCGGAGACCAGAACGCTGTGGGTAGAATGCCAGGCACGCAATGCGACATGGAGGAGCAGGGAAAGATCGGGCCATGGCAGCGGCGGAGAAAGTGGCTACGCCAATGGTGAATGAAACACAGATACACCCTAAAACAGGTGGAAGATGAAAGGGTTTCAAAGTTAATAATTCGCAGGGAAAATTACAAGTTTAAGTGGGAAAATAGAGAGTATTTTAAAAATAGAGAAAGGAGAATTTAAAAAAGAACAACCAAATAAGAACTAAGAAGAAACAGGAACTAACTTTATTTCCTTCAAGTTTACCGGAAATTTACCGCACACAAATGTACATTTAGTTAAGAAATGTTTTTAGCCCACGTTTATAGAATTTAAATAATTATAAAATGTATGTATATAAACCAAAACCCATTTAAATTATAAGGATTTCATCATTAAAGAAATAAATTGGATTTACCTGCATGGATGAACAGTAAATTAAATAATTTGTTTTCGAATAGAATAGAATCGATTACAAGAATTTTACGAAAAACTTTGGATACAGAGAAAAATAAGTAATTTAAACCTTAATTTTTAGACACTATTGTTCCCCTATAAGTGCCCCCTATTAATGAAATGTATTTTGATTAAAATGTCTAAAAATGTGGCAGTAGAAAAAAGATAAAATACTTATTGGTGAAAAATTGTCATTTCTACGTTCACATTTGGCCGAATATCCCATCAAACTCCACTTACAGGGTATTTCCCCGAAGAGAATGTTGAAAAATCTCATTCACCGCTTTATATGGCTGGCAGCTTTTAGAGGTTTTCACTAATTTTCACTCACTTTGCTTACAAGTTGTCAAGCGGCGTTGCTGTGGTTGTTGTTGTCCTGGCGGTTGTTGATTGTTGTTTTTAGTTGTTGTAGCTGTTGTGGTTGTAGTTGTTGATTGTTAGTTGTTGTTGTTGCTGTGAGCCACACACAGCGACTCGGGCGACAGGGTTTTGCGAAGATTCGGAGATTGCGTGTCCGTGTCAAGGTGTTGCAACAGTTATCGAAATTGCCAATTGTGATCCTGATGCTGCTGGCGGCTTTTCTGTCTTTTCTTTTATTTCCTCGTTACTGATTTTTTTCCACAGCAAAATTTCCGAAAAGTCATTGAACAATGCAAACGCCTGACATATGCCAAAAGGAGAGAAAAGCAGGATAATCGAAGCAGGAAAGCTTTGAAATGGGAAATGACTGTTACAATGCTTCGATATCTTAAGCGTTCGATTACATATTATCGATTTTAATTTGTATATAAAGTATTAAAATTAATATGCAAAAGTCCCACGATCTTAGAGGTCTTAAAGTTGCTCCAGCCTTTTGGTAACAAAAATCTTTAATCCTTAATGTTAACTTAATACTTTTCGATATAATGACTTTCGATATATTTTGATATGTTTTTACACGATACTTTCCATTTGATACACCTTTACAGCTAAAGCCTATCGGATTTTTCTCCCCGATATAATGTACATCCCAAGGCTGGAATGCGGCCGAGCAAGTGCAATGATCTATGAGCTTGACCGCCACCGCCAGTGGCTACCAACTTGCCAAGATGTTGCCAGCTCTCAAGTTGGTGGCCAAAACAGCAACAACAACAACAACAACTCGTGGCTCCGACTTTGGCCAATCACGGCAGCCAATCGGCTTTCAAGTGTGCAAAATCGCGGCCATGCAAAACACGCTGGCGGAAGGCTTAATTATGCACTTGCAACTGCCAGCGTTTTTCCCCCTCAGAACTTTTTAGCCATCCAAGCAAGCAGCCAGCCAACCAACCGACTTTAATCCATCGCGCGGCCATTTTCTTCGCATTTTTTCCCAAGTGCAACACATCCACATCCACATCCACAGGCACGTCCATGTTGCCTCCCATAATTTTATGCTTCATCAATGACAGTGCGGCAAAAACATTGCAGACATCTGCCAGCTAGACAACAACGGCGGCGGCAACAACTGCTGCAGCAACGACAACGCCTCTGCAACCGCAACAGAAGCTGCTGCAAGAGCTCTCTCCTTCTCTTTCTAGCTCCCTCTTGGTGTCTCTGTCTCTGGCTGTGTCGCATCATGATCATGATCCGCTGCCTCAATCCTTTCTGACGCATGCTTTCAACAGACATACTTTATCCTGGCAATCTGCCGCCGATGCCGCCAATGTTGCTGCTGCCATTTTGCAGTTGCAACTTGCAAGTTGCATCAGCAACAGCAGCAACATCACCATCAGGAGGAACAGCAACAGAAATTGTTTTCGTGGTAATTTGCACCCGGGGCTCTTGAAATTCCCAGCCGCCCGTCTCTAGTCGATCATTGAAATCATTGTTGCTGCAGGTACAGCAGAGGCACGGGTACCCCCCAGTGCAGTATTTATCACGGCTCTTTTTTTAGCACTTAAAAAAATTAATAAACTCTTTTGGAGTTTTTAAAAAATATTGAAAGAAAGTTGAGCAGGCCGTATTTAATATTTTAACAAAGGAAATGTACGTCATAGTTACTATTAATATATAAAAAAAATGTACAGAGTCATAGGAGGGTTTTAAAGAGTTTAAAAAAATAACCTTAAACTTTTATGAGGAATAAAGAAAAGATGTTAACAAAATATTGGTTAGGTTTTCTTATATAAACACAGAGAGACAGAGAGGTCTTAAAATGAAATCTATCATTAAAAATGATTTGCGATGTTCTTAAAAACACATACCTATTGTAGTAAGTTTTCTCATTTAAGAATTAAGATATTTACCCTTTTCGAAATATTTTTATGGAAAGTATTAAACTGTTAATAGATAACAAACGATATTTTTTAAAATATATATTTTGTATAACAATTCAAAACTTCAAGTTCTACAAACTTTCCTTTAAAGCAATATAATTAATCTTAACACCCAACTTTTTTACGCCAAGTGCTTCTGTTGTTCGTCATCGTCATCGGGCTCATCTTTGGGCCTTTGACAGCTGTTGTTATGGCCGTCATCCGGATGTATGTGTGTGTCCCCGTCCAGATCCCCCATTCCCATTCCCATGCCCACTCCCAGTGCCATTCCCACTCCCGTCCTGGCGGCTCGCAAGGAGCAGCGACATGTACTTGGCTTGTACTCGCCATGCCTGATTATTGTTATTAACCAGTATAGATACTCCAGATATATCCGAACACGGGACTAAGCCCGGGCTGGGATATTTAGCTCGCAGCGCTTTGCTAATCTCCCATCAGAATCGATTCCCTTCGCCGGGAAAGGTGGAGATCCTCTGGAGCAGCTTCGTCCATCTCACCTGCTCTTGGCTGGCATATCCAATCGATCTTTGCTTCTGATGGCTTCAATAACTTTCGGCACCCCGAGAGCATATCGAAATTGAGGCAAATTGCTCCGAACGCTATGCAAATGGTTACCTGTATTAATCTCCAACGTTAACTGATTGAAATTGTCTAAATTTATGTCATGAACTTTTGACTATTACTGGGATATTGTTTAAAATAATTAGCAAGGGCTAACATAGAAAAATCTGAATATTATTTGGTAGGAAATTATCTAGTTTGGAAGATTAACTATCTTTAATCCTTGATTTATCTTTGGGATTTTCTGAAGGAGCTTGGAACATAATTTGTAAATAAAAGGTTGAAACTGTGACTTATTTCGGGCTTTTTTAATTTAAGTTAAGATAATAAAGTTCTTTTTTTAATAGGAATACTATAAAAGCTAATAAAGACATAAATCTAATGATATTTAAAATATCCCTTTGAACTTTATTTTCCTTATAATTATTCAAACAATTTAAAGCTTTTCTATTGGAAACATAAATAATCCTATATTTAAATTATAGATGTATTTACTGAAAATAAATAAATATATTTCGTTTACGAATGAATATAAATTATTATAACATAATTTGAGTTTCCAGTTTGATGATTTCTGATCAGTTTCTCTTTAAAAGTCAATAAATAAAACCTATATTACTTCAGAAACTCCCTCTAAAATTTAAAACACACTTTTCCATTATTAATGTCTTAAAAACATCAGTAAAATGATTACGTTCCCAGTTGTATTAATATTTTAAACTCCCAATTGACCAAGATAAAGTCAAAATTTATTTGCAAATGAATAAGAAAATGTACAAACGCGTTGCACTTAATTTTTGTGTACATCTTTTTTTGTAACTGCTTGGGGGCAGGTCGAAAATTGCGGAATTCCAATGGAGAACTTTCGGGGCTTTCTCATCGAGTTAATCGGGGAGAACAACGGCGCAAATGACCGAAGATTGATCTCTGAAGCTGCGACAGCTGCCCCTTGCACTTGATTGGTTGCCCAGCATCTGCGTTCGTGCCTCTCGGGGATCGGATGCGATGCGATGCGAAGCGATGTGATGTGATGGGTTGGGTTGGGTTTGGTTCCTCCAATTCTCCTCGCACCTCCGCTCCGAGCCCTGCTACCCGTGTACATGTATATAGTGCTATATGTGCTCAGGGAGCCTCGGAAGTGCCGCCCCTTTCATGCACCGCTCAGAGTGCAATTTCGCTCATCATCTTAATTTTATTATCGACATAAATATCAAACGAAAATTGTGGCATATAAAATGCGATACAAATCTGTTACAAGCTCGGCTGCATAGGTGCACCTGAGAGGCTGCCATCCCGAGCTGTGGCCGGACCCCGAGATGGAGCTGCCCTGTGAAGGACATTATGGAAATGATGTCCGCGGGCGCTTGACGGCCATTACTCAGCTGCCGCTGAAGCTGAGGCTGATGCTGTTGCTGAGGAGTCCTCTGCCCGTTGCAACGCCCAATTGATCAACGCCGGAAGATAGCTGAGAGGAAGATGAGACCCTGAGCAGATCCAGAGCATTCCAGCTGTCCAACTATCCGCGGATTCGGGGTATATTTCATGTATGACACGAAGCGAAGAATTCAATTGCGTGGAGCTCCACACTTCGCGCCGCGAATCGGACTCCGTCGCGTCTCACATGTGCCACGCCTATTTCTTACACTATCAGTCATAAAAATGCGAAATTTATGCAATTGTTGCAAATGCCAATTGGCCCGCACGCCCCACCGCATGGCGTGCAGCGATCCGAGACGAAGTTTTAGTTGGAGCTGAAGCTGGAGTTGGAGAACCAGATGGAGCTGGAGCTGGAGAGTGGCAACTCAACCAGGGACCCCAGAGAATCTATCTGCTAGGCACACACCTTTCCCACTTGCAGTGGGAGAAACTCCAATGGAGTTTGGAAGCTTGACATATTTAAGGAGCGAGAAAAGAAAAACCTATTTTAAAGCAGTAAGAATCTTTATATATTTTTCAAAGATTACTTATATATATTTCTTTATTTTGAAGAAATATAACAATTGGCATTCCTAGAAGACAAAAAATAGGTATATAGATAATTGTAATCAGAAAGAGTTAAAGTAAAATTCACAAGACAGGAAGTAAACTTCGAGAAGCAGTTTGAATTTGTATTTTGAGATCAAATTGAAAATCGGTTATAACCTAGCCTAAAATTATTAATTTCAAAAGGGAAAGGTTTTAGCAAATCGAAATATTTATAACCCTTATAGCGAAGTTTACTGATCAGCTTTCTTGGAGAACGTGAAACAACTTGCAACACTTGTCTTCTAGCAAAACAAACTGTTTATGATCTGGTATATACCATAACATAGTTCAGTATCGATTTAAGGTTACAAAATAAAGCCGACTAAACATGTTACTAAAAAGCATACAAGTTTACTAAATAAAACCAAAAGCAGCTTCAGAATTTAATATATTTTTAATATATAAAGATTTCTTCTGTAAATGACTCTAAAGTATTTCGATAAGAAGTACTGCTGTGTTTAAAAATTTATCTGCTTTTTATTCTAAAGACTTAAAACTATCATAAAAATTAGCAACAATCGTGTAATTTCAGTAATATTTTATAATAATTTTTATGTTTCATATATTCTTTTAATTTTAATTTTTTCATTAAAAAATCATTTATTAATTTTCTATTAAAATCTTTTAGAGTGACAAATCTTTTAGAGCTCTTTTTCTTAGGTGTACTTAGAGCACCTCTCCTTGGCCCCCGCCCGACGAGATAGACTTTGATATCGACGTCTGTGCGCGTAAATTGGTCCACGCCCCCTGCCTATCCCGTTCCCATTCCCCTGTTCCCTCATTTCATTCCCCTCCCCCGGCGGGCAATAAACATCCATTTAACAGCGAGTTTCGGGTTAAGTTCGTCCGAAAAACGTCGGCGAACAAATTGATTTGGTTGTGTCGCCACCGCCGCCCCGTTTTGCTGTGTGTGCCTTGTGTGGTATGTTATATGTGGTGTGTGTCGTGTGTGGCAATCGTAGATTTGATTCCCGATCTCTGCCAGCCGAGAGCCGCCTGGTAAACGGTTATTTATGCGATAGTAATTGTTAGACCCGGACGGCTTATCGGATGACACGAGTGTGCATTGGAAATGCGTCCGGCGACGAATAAATAAAATTGTTGCGAGTCAGTCCCAGTCCCCCGACACGCAAATGGAGGAGCCTGTGTCCCCCTAGGAGAGATCCCAACCCCGGAGGAGGAAGAGGATGAGGAGGCGGAGGCAAAAACAAACAGCAAATTGACATAACCAGATTGACAAGTTAAAGCTCGTCACTGGCATACCTCCATCTCCTCCTGGACTCCAGCCCGGACTCCAGCTCCATGGCCATCCTCAGCTCCACCTCTGCGTCTGCATCGCGTCGTCGTCATCATCAGTCAACCAATTTGTTTCGATGAATGACTGAATGAATTTGTTCACCCCTTGGTCATCTTGATAGTTAGGACCAGCCCAGCCCAGCCGCAACAGGTTCTTCTTTGGCATGAGCGGAAGATGAGCAGGCGGAGATCGGATTGGGGGGAGGGGGGAACAGCAGGAGGAGCAGGAGGAGCTGGAGAAGGTGGACGAGGAAGAGGCGGAATCGCAGGCACTTTTGCATAGAAGCGTTTGGCAGCCTTCGCGATTGTGATCAGCATTCAATCGAACCTTATGTGCAGTGAGCGAAAAAGGGAACTGCAAAAGGGTCAAAAATTTTGGAATCATAACTTGGGTAACACGTTGAATTTATTTTTGTGATTAAGAAATATAAAAAAGAGAAGATATAAGGGAACAAGCTATTCCTTTGTAATATTTTTGAGACTAAAGAATACCTATTTAACTTTTAGAATTTTATCTTTAGATCCAAAAAATATCTATTTAACTCTTCGAATTTTATCTTTAAATCCAAAATAATAAACTCATTTGTTTAGAAAGACTGAGAGCATACTTCAAACTTTGGACTGCAAAAATACTCGATTTTATCATTAAATAAATGTTAAATATGTTCGTATTTATAACATTTTTTTACACTTAATATTTCAACTTAAAAACTTGTAGTATAATCGAATATAAATTCCAATATATTTCAAGTTAAGAAATAAATAAAATCATTTGGTAAAGACTTAGAAGACATTTATTAAAAGTCGTTAGACATTCTTGGACATTAAACATTTATTTTCAAACTGAATTTGGTATATTTAACAAACTTAAATTATTAAAAATCAAGGATTTTTTGCGTTTCTTTACAATTTTAAGTATTACCGAGAAGAGACTAGTCTTGTTTTTCAAAAAAGGATTCAGTTCTGGTAAAAGTTTTAGCAGTTTTGAAGTAAATATAAAAGCTTTGATGATATATACTAAGTTATAGTAATAAGTAACATTTAGTCTTATTTTTTTCCAAGTTAGTTATTTTATTATTGTATTTTTTACATTTTGGGATATTATTATTGTATTTTCTACATGTTGGCACATCATTATTTCGTCCAGAATAGCTTGTTCAATGTTTATGAAACATTGTTGAGAGCATCTGAAACCAATTCTAAACTTCAATAAAATTATTCCCATAAAATTGGGTAAAACTTGGCTTATTATACAAGTTCAAAATGAAAATATAACTATTCAGTTATATATAAATTCTCTAATCTAATGGCAATTTTCCGGCAGTGTGTTCGCTCCCAATCGCTGAAGGCAACGCAGCGCACAAACACAAAGGAGGCTGGCCAAAGATGCAGCTGGAGATGGCGCTGCCGATGACGATGTCGATGTCGATGTCGATGTCGATGGCAAAAGCGATGGCGAGTGCGATGGAGCTGCAGTTGGGTTTGGCTTTGGAGCAACTGCGATAAGAACCGCGGCGACATTGTCCCCGGCATCGATTTGCTCGTTAGCTGATGAGCGGCACACATGAGTCCCGGTGCCCCGACCGCTCCTTGCAACGCAATCCGTCAGGTGAGAGAGAGAGCTGTGCGTCATACCGACGGCAAAACGAGCCCAGAAGTAGGAGAGAAGGCAGAACTTGGCCTGGCCAGAACCGCCATTTTGCCGGAGCCCCGCCTCGCACACAGATACGCAGAGGGGACCCATACAGGCGCACCTCCGACAGCGGGGCATGTAATTGAAGTCGTTTATGAAGGGGGAAACAGCTGCAGCCTGCAGTAGCCACTGCTGCCGGTCGGCCATCATCATCAGCAGCAGCAGCAGCGGCGGCAGCGGCGGCACAGCAGCACCAATAAAAAGCATGTGGCAACATCATTAACTACTGCCGCTCTTCTTTTCTTTTTTTTCTGCGGACTCTTCTTCCTCCGAAATTGCCACAGTGAAAGTAATTGCCACTTGTTGTGGCCACAAAAAAATGGCGCCAGGCAACCATTTTGAGAGTGAGAAAGAGAGAGCCATTTCAGTGGAGTCCCGGTGCCATTATGATACATGACACTTTGTTTTAAATATGAATGCCATACCCCAAACCAGACCCCAAGATATACCCAAAGCGAACCCAACTATAACCCAAAACAGATCTCTCGAGGCGACAGCGCGTTCGATTCTTTTCGCATAAATTCACAGCAGGAGGCCGAAACCGAATTGAATTCCGTTGCCTCTTCGGGAATTCAGTCATTTGTTGTGATGGGTGAAAAATTTCATACCTGAAACAGAATTCTATACGAGCAGCAGGTCGCCCTGACGTCTTAATCTGCTGCCATTAATATACGCCCTTCGTCTGCCCCTCTGACTAACTGACTGACTGACTGACTGACTGACTGATAAATAAACTGTATTAATTTATGCGCCGCATTTTTTTGGGAAAGTTTTCCCTGATGATTATGGTTTGCTTTAGACAAATGCAAATGAGTCCCGGCTCTAGCTCCCAGCTCCAGCTTGAGCTCCCAGCTCTCAGCTTGCAGCTCCTCGAAACTGAAACCCGATGAGCACAGGTGAAACCCAACACCGGGCTGAGCGAGGAAGCCAGAGCCGAAAATGTGAAATACCGGGAACCCAAGTCCTCGCACCGATCCTGGCCAGCACGGCATGTGGTTGTTGTTTGTGGTTTCTTCTGGCGGGTGGAGGAAAGAGGAGAAACGAGGCACTCAAGACGAGGTGTTGCCCCCGAAAAAAGGGCCTGGGGGCGAACGAATGAGAATGCATTTGTCGCAACGCATCAGGCCGTGAATCAAGTGAGACTTAAACGCTTCTGACGCTTCACAATTGGACGCACTGCCACTGGCGGAATATCAACAACAAAAAAATCGCATTTAAGGGGTAACAACAGCAGTGAAGGATTGAAGAAAAATAATAACAAATAAAATAAACAAAACAAAGGAGGCCAAGATGCAAAAAGATGCACAAATTATTTCTTTGATTAAAAAAACTGTAAAAATAAAGCAGAGTGCTTTAAGACAAGGTTTGTAAAAACAAGAAGAAACAATGATTTTATCTTGATATTATTCTAAGTTTTATTCTTCAAAGAACTCTTTTTTCAAAGCGTTAAAATAGTTCCTAAATAAGTATACCAATTTATGTTATTTAATCTTAGAAACTATTAAACTAGTTTTGACTTTTGACTACAGATTTCTTTTGTGTTATTATTAACATAAAAAATTCACATTTTTTATTCAAAATATTTCAAAACTAATCTTATTCCTCTTGTTATTATTTTTGTAAGAAAAATATTTTCTTAAAATGCTCTTAACCCTCTCTAACTCTTTAACCCCCTGTCAAGTCACTGGCCACAATGGGTTTTAATTAAAAGCGGACCTCAAAAAATTTATATTTTCCCCAAATTCGCCGCATCATATTTCAGGGCAATTCGAAAATCGAGCATTTTTCTGTGTTGGCCACTTGAGCTGCCACACACCTTGATTTCTTGTGGGCCTTGTCTATTTGTTCCACTTGTGGCAACAACGATCCCTGCCACTTGACAAATGCCGCAACTTGAAAAGCGTTAAATTCGAAATTTCCAATCTGAAATTTCCAATCCAATTTGGTTTTTTTCTCAAGTGCAGGTGGCGTGGAAAGTGATTTCTCTGCTCTCCTCCCCTTCGAATTGTCAACGGTAGCCGGCAGCGGCTGATAAGTCGTGAAATTTATATGGCTCCGGAGATGGCACCTCCGCGGAACCCCAATCAGGCCATAAAACGGGGCCAAGCTATGCGATCTGATCAACAGTTTATGACATTTATGGACGCAGCATTTAATGGGCGAAAGAAAGAACCTTTTATGTGCACCGACCACATATCCATGGCTTACTACGAAGGTATCCAGTATAGTGTGCCATATGGCGTATATATATAGTATAGTCGGGTTACACGATTTTTCGACAACTTTTTTATGGGCTTTTTATGACTTAATCCATGCCCAAAGGTCCCCCGATCCGTGAGCAAGACAAACATTGTCCCAAGGCGGGGACGTCATAAACAATCATATTCGTAGAGTCATTCATATTTCTCGGTTCCCCAGCAGCATTTTTTACATAACAAAGCTGGACCGAGGGCATCGGGCACCACCGAATGTGGATAAAAATCGTTTAAAATAAATAAACAATTTACATTTTTAATCAATTGTGGATTGTTGCCTGGTTACCACCGCCATCAACCACCAGCAAACCCACCAATAGCCAACAGCCCAGAAAAAGAAGGCAAAAAGTCAAGATTTACAGGCCCGATACAGAGAAGAAAGACAGCTGCCTGAGGATTTGGAGCTGCGGGGGAACAAAGGCCGCCTGGGAGTGTCCGGCGAATCAATAAAATCTCAAAAATCAAATAAAAATTAAATTATAAAGTAATTTTGCATAAGAATTTCACATTCATATTTGGTCGACTCATTGTTTGTCTTGGGCATTAGCGATCGCGTCAAATCACGATCAAATGATTCAGCAGCGCCACCTGGCGTGGATCTATCAAAGGGTATATGCGATTTTTTAACAAGACTTGGTTAGTTCTTAGAGCATATATAATAACGTTATATCAATATGTTTAATACTAAGTAGAAGATATTTTTAAAAAATAAGTTTGTTTTAAATATTTAAAAATAATTTATTATTATTTATTTTTAATTTTCTTAGTACTGGTCACTGTTAATCACTGTTAATCTGACCGAGAAAGGTAAAGAATATATAAATATGTCGAATGTTTTAATCTCTTGTTCTGTAATTTATCTAATCGAAATAAAATAACAAAGTGCTGTTAGCTATTAAATTGTTAGTAAAACCACATTAAAAGGATTAACAGAGTGCTGTTAAGGACTGAACTGTGCTGCTAAGCGCAAGCTTTGAGAAAGGTAAGGAATAGGTAAGCTTGTTGAACATTTAAATCGACGCCTTTAATTTATCTGAACGAAACAGAATAACAGAAAGCTGTTAGCTTCTTCTAAATTCAAGCCATGTTCTCCTTTTATTAAAAAACAGACTAAGAAAAGAAAACAGAGTGCTGTTAAGCACTGACTTGTGCAGTTAAGCCCAAGAAAAGGGTCCCTGTTAAAACAAAACAAAACAAAAACCAATTTTATGTTATTTTTGATAAGGAGAGAAAACCAAATTTTCTTAACAGGAACTTTTTCTGTACAATAAATATTAGAATGCAATTAAACTTAACTAAAATTATTTTTTATTTTATAAAGACTTTCTATCAATTTTTAGTTGTATTAGAAACATTTGTTATATATTTATTATGCTGACTTGATACAATTTCTTAGCTACTCCATTTAAGTAGAGCATTAAATAGTCTTCTTAGCACTCGTTAAAGTGCTTTAACTAATATCATTCCATCTCCTTCAAAGTATTTAGCAGCTAAAAATAATCCCCTTGTGTTACTTCATTAGCAGGGAACATTCCCTTATAGGGTATCAACTAAACCCTTACCTTTAAGATGTATCAATCGTGGGTGGAGCTGAGCAACAGGTTGTCTGGGATCCCAGCATAAATCAAGCTCGGTTTCTTCTCGATCCCGGGCCTTTGTTAAGGGCTCTTCTCGCCTTAATTGACAGCCTTGTTGTGCGTATGCACGGCTCTTGACACTTTTGTCTTATCGTAACAAATTGCCAAGTGCCAGTGTCCGTTGTCTCAGTTTCTGGGATCCGGCATCCCAGGTGGCCGTCTATGTCCGACCTTTGGCTGAATAGCATTCCCCGGGTCTTTGTTTTGCATACTGTGGATGGCATCCGTCGAGCTGGAGAGACTGGAGTGGTGCCGACGACTTCCGCCGTGATCCGAGTGTCTGCGTCCATGTGTCTCCAGCTTTAAGCTCCCTGCTCGCTTTCTGTATGGGCATTAATCCAATAAATAATTCAATTGTGTCACAAAAATCAAATCAATTGCGTGGGCCAGTCCGAAACAACAATGAACAAGGCTGTTGCTGGTAGGGGAAATGGAAATGGGATCGAGGGGAGCTTAGATGACGGGGGCTTACCGGGGGTTTTTACATAATCCCACAGATGCCGGCGAAAGATACAGATACAAATGTGGTCTCTGTGCGGAGGTCGGGTTATCGAACCCAACTGCAAAACCAGGAACAGTTATATGTACATACACTATGAGAAGTTATACCGAGAATTTCAATTTTTGGAGGAATTAAAAGCATTCTATAAGTAGTTCAATATTACTATCAAAATACTATCAACATAGTATCGAAATACTATTAAAATACTATCAATATACTAAACTATACGAAATAGTATCAAAATACTATCAATATACTAATAAAATACTATAAGAATACTATTGAAATACTATCAAGATACTCTAAGAATACCATTGAAATACTATCAAAGTACTAATAAAATACTATAAAAATACAATTTAAAAAAACTATCAGGATACTATAAGAATACTATTCAAATACTTACAAAATACTATCAAAATACTAATAAAAGACTATAAAAATACTAATAAAATACTATACATATACTATTAAAATACTATCAGTATACTCTAATAATACTATTCAAATACTAATAAAGTACTATAAAAATACTTATATAATACTATAAAAATTAGATTAAAATACTAAAAAAAATTCAATTAAAATACTATCAGGATACTATCAAAATACTAACAAAATTCAAATAAAATAGTATCAAAATACTAATAAAATACTATACAAATACTATTAAAATACTATCATGATACTCTACGAATACTATTAAAATACTAACAAAATACTATCAAAATACTGAGACAATACCAAATGCTTATAAAATACTATCAGGATACTCTAATAATACTAGCAAAATACTATAAAAATACTATTCAAAATACTATCAGGGTACTATAAGAAAACTATCAAAATATTATCAAGGCACCATCGAATCACTATCAAAATACTGATTAAAAGAATTATTTAGAGACATTTAAAAAAGAGAAGTGATAGTTACAATGATTTATCCTCAATGTATACCTATATTTTCTCCAATATTGTCCCCATCTATAGTGCGTCATCCCAGAGTCCGTTCTGAATTGTGATTGAGTCGCCAGATACAATCTGGCCGTGGCGTGAACAATCGCCAATTGCAATGGCAATCCAGATCGAGGGCCTCAGTCTCCATCTCCGTCTCCGTCTTCGTCTCTGCCTGGACTGAACACCAAACAAATGTTTGCCGTGGCTAAAGCAAATGGTTGGCCATTAAACAGAACCAAAAGCCTGGCCAAGACTAAACGGCACGGCGCGATTGACAGACAATTTATTGGGCCACAATGCTAATCAAAGGCAAATCACGTTGAACCTGCGGCCCCGCCGCCAAATGACTTCATTAGCTCGGCCAAATAAATTGCTGGGAGACTGGCAGCGAGCCTCGAGGTTCTCCCGAGCTTCTCTCGAGCTGGGGGAATTGAATATGGATTCATGTTTTCAATTGCCATGAGCCCTGCCTTCCTCCTCCCCCTCCGTGGAACGTCTCGAGCTTGTAGAACGTCTAGAACGTAATTAGCCCACGACGAGTTGTGAGAACCCCGGGAATCGTTCATCGCCAGCGGTTGACATTAGCCATCAATCTGGGTCTCGGCACTCGCACAACATTTACAGTTTGCAAGTGTCCGGACCAAGTTTGGTCAGCAATTGTAGTCGGGCAGTCTGGGTTCTAGTTCTCTTTGGTCTTGTCGCCGTAGCTGTGTGACACCATTTTGGTCCATCCTCCAACTGGCTAAAGATCACTGATCACTGAAGTTGCTCCAATGGCTGGGTTGCGCCTCTCAAGTACCCTAAGCGAAAAACCATTCTGGTAATGATGATGGGTCAGTGATGACATGATAATAGGTATAATATGACTTTTATTATACCTTTTCCTATACGAGAGTATAAATTGAAAAGGAAAGGATATTCAAGGAGGACAATCTATAAGGGAAAATTTATTTTTACCTTAAAATCTAGGCTAAGACTAAGAGCAATCACTTCTTCAAGGCCACTCACTGAATTCCTTCTTGCTGACACATAATCTCTGCAGAATCTAAGCCAAGTTCCTTGCGGGATTCCCCTCTCTTAGAGCAACCCTCGACTTCAGCTAGATCACTGAGGCTATTGACAGGTCGCGATCATGATCAGTGCGTAATGAGTGTGCTTCGGTTTATCAGCCGTGTCAGTCCCCCGACACTTGGCCCCGGGTTTTGGCCATTTCAAGTGCCAAAAAGCTGGCAGACGGCTGTCACAACAGGCGCTAAAACAAACAGGAAAGGCAAAAACGCTAACCAGAAACGATCATTGGGCTTGGAGCAATGGGAACTGGGAAACTGGCAAACCAGGAGACGGCGACTCGGCCCTTTCTCATTTCTCCGGTGACTGGCAGGCGGCTGACAGGCGTGCATCATCGGAGAGCCCAGTTCCTGGGCCCGAACTCGGACGCTGGACCATGTCATGATGCCAAATTGCCGACTTTCGGGCAAACGTACATAAATAATGCATTTCTGGTCCCGACCACATAGGGAGTGGATGTGGTCTGTGTGCCTGTTACTGTAGATGTGGGTATGGATGGATGGATGGGTGAGTGAGTGAGTGAGCTGGACGTGGGGAGTCCGCATGGATTTGGGTCAGTGGTGTGGCCCGTCTTGTGCCCGGCTAACAAGTGGATGAACTGCCACTCGCCCGATCTTTTATCTCCTCACCCCAGCTGCAGCTCCTCTGACTCTTTAATTGCCTTCGTCCCGGGGGCAGTTCATTAAGGAGCCTGTCCAGCCAGCACCG
>VNJS01004288.1:0-10248 GCA_008042575.1 Drosophila watanabei
CCGCCCAATCCCAAGCTTTACGATACTTGTAATCAAATCCCACGCAAGAGGGGCAAAGACTAGTGTCGGAGAACTAGCAAAGCGTGTCTAGATGACATCTGATAAACATTTTGTGGTTTACCTAAACAATAATATGTCTTAACTGCTTTCAATAACTGTGTTATTTAGATATTACCTATCTTCAGCTTAGATAAGGTTTTTTACTTTTCTAGGCGGAGAGATACAGTAAAGATTTATCTGGGAATTTAAAATCTAAACTTAAAACCTAGTAATACCGATTTTAACAACTAATATATACAAAAATTTATTAAATAAAGGTAAAAAAGAATTAGCAGTAACAGATTTTACCAAAATTTTTCTGTTTTCATATCTAAACACCACCAAATAATTGACATAAAACCCATAAAACCCAACCCAAAATTATTTTCAAGAACCCCCAGTGGCGGGCTGTTAATTAAATATTATTATGGGAACGAAAATGTATGTGTACATGTATATGAATAGTGCTTTCACTATAACAAAATTGATAAGATAGTTATATACACTTGTATGCCTATCATTGAATGTCAAGCTATCAGCTGGAGATTAAACTATATTCATAAATATTAAATCAAAGCATAAAGATTAGACCATAACTAACTAGATAAGTGTTAGTACCATAACTTTGATTGAATAATACTTATAGCACTAATTATATATTCGTTTATGTATAGCAACTAAATTTAATAGTGAAATATCCTAAAAAATATTTGGGAACATAGAAAGATTAGCTTGAAGTAACCAACTTTTTCCATTTTAAATACTAATTGAATTCCTATAAATTAATTTGTTCTTTTAAATTCAAAAAATACAAGATACCTTAGTCTTCAAGTCTTAGCATTCAAGAGGGAAATCTTGAGAAAAACCTACTAATTGTTAAAACAGACCTTTTTAGAATACTTAAAGAATGCATCAATGGCTAGGCTTGTTATCCATTTTATTAAATATCATTAGAAATATTCTCTAATGACCTGAACTCCATTATAGCGACGAACATTTTCGGGTAATGCGGCTGGGGGGGGGGAGGGATTCTATAATTAGAACGAGATCAAACGAGCGGCGATTCCATGAGCATGTTTATGCCTTGTCGGCGGCGACCAATTGCTGGAGCTGGACGGACGGACGGACGGACGGACGTGTGTTGTAACCATGTCAAGGCCGCTACGAAAGCCACTGCTGCTGCCCATAAATAAACAAACGAAACGAATGAATGCGCGTTAGCAAAGTTGTTGGGCTTTCGTCACCTCGCGTCGTACGGATCGCATTGATATGGACGACCAATCACCCGATGATTATTTCGAATACATTCAGACCCATCTTAAAATAATGATGGGGAGTGGGGAGGAGCGAGCCGAGGTGGGGAAAGGCCTGGGGGTGGGGCTTTCCATACCAGATGTTAGGTTTGAGTTTGTTTTGGTGCGGCGCAGTTCAGAAAACAAAAGTAAACTATCTAAAAACCGGTTTTTGCCTCAGCATGTATTTCTTATAAGACCAAAACAAGACGGCGATTGCAGCGCTTCAAATTACGTCACCGTTTGAAGCCAGGAGAGCGCACAAGAGCAAAAGAGCAATAGAGAGAGAGAGAGAGAGAAGTACTGAAAAGAGTGTCGCACTTCTAAATATATATCTCGAGTTTCCACAGGTCGTAAATCTGCAATTTGAACAAAGAACTGCGTACTGAAAGCAGAAAAGATAATACCATTTATTACCAAACCAGAAATTTAAAATGAAATATCCTTACTCTTGATATAGTTTTAAAAATGTTAAACTAGTTTCGGTACCAATAGGATAAACTCAACCGAAACCAGTTTGTTATTTGCAAAAGGTTATTGTACTGCTGCAAAGTTGTATTATGTTTCCCTAATCTAATCTTTTAAGAAATTTAGTTATAGAAAATGTAATGATTGCAACCTTAGTTGTTTAAAATACTTCAAGAAAACCTCATCATTCGAAGGCTAAGAAGTCAAAAGCTGTTAATGACATGAGTTCATGATTCTCTTGGCCTTGAAAAAACTTTATCAAAAATGTTGAAACTAGTTTAAGTTCCATTTTAAGAACAGGCTTTTTTGGGTTTTTATTTTTGAATTAGGTTGCATCCAAGGTAGAGTTTATTTGTCTTAGAAATTCAGAATAGTTTTAAAAAAAAGTACAATTGTTTGCAAACTTTCAAGGCACAATATAGAACATAAAACCATATAAAAAAAAATAATAAATTAAACAAAAAGTTAATGTTGCCCAAGGAGTTAACGGCTAAATAACGTGGATTATCGTCGAAAGAAGCCAACAAGCATGGGCGGACGGCGGAGTGGGACTCGAACTCACTCACTCGCGCGTTTCGTTTACTTTTTCTTCGGGAATTCCAGGCACCTTAGACAACTGAGCCAGCGCGGCTAGAAAACTGGCAGCGTCGGAGAGCAGAGATATCTGCATATGTATGTACACATTTACTTGCTATCGGCAGTTCCCTAGTTCGGTGAACCCTCCCGACTAGACCTTTCTCCGACTTTTGGCTAGGGAATCAGCTGTTTGGGGCAGCAAAAAGCATGTTGATTCGCACTATTTACGACGGGGCCTGTTGTTTGGCGCTGATAACAGCAGAACCCGCGTTTATGGAGATATGAGGACCGGACCACAAGCTTTTCCCCATTTCGTGTTCCCCCATTTTCGTCGCTGCGGAGTGCAGTTAATCTGCGGCTATAAATAGCAAACAAAAGTGAATTTGGTGTGTGACGTAGTTGGGAATGCAGACTGACAGAGGGTAGCGGAGAGTTCAAAGGGGAGGGAAGCGCAAAAGAGCGAGAAATGAACACGAGAGAACAACGGCGCGGACGAAACGAACGACGCAAAACTGAAGGAGGCGAGAGGTACACATACGCAAAAGGGAACTGATAAACGGACTTACTGTAAATATGCAGTTATAGTTCCGCGACTTTATATAACTGCACTTGCACTCCACGTTCACCAAAGGTGTGTTTGGGTAAAATGTAAAAATAAATAAAACACCGACAAAACTCCTCCGCGTGTGTGTGTGGTCGGGCGTGAGATTTAAATCATTTCATTCCAGTTCGGGGTAAATATATCTCTGTTTGTATGCAGTTCCGACGGACGCTCTCGCTTCTCGCTCCACAACCGTTTCTAGCTAGCAATTTTGAATAACTCTCTCCTTCGACCGAAAACAAACACATTGGGACAGTGTGGCCGTAGCTGCATGCAGTTTGGATTTAGAGTGGCACCAGTGGTACCAGTTTAGCTTATCGCAGCTATATGATATAGTTGTCCGATTTCCATAAAATTTAAACCGTAATTTTGAAATTATACAAAATGATTCTATTATAGAGTAGATGAAAATATGTTAAAAGCTGACAAAGATTTAATTTTTTTTTAAATAAATTTTCCGATCGTTCTTATGGACATACAAAATAGTAGTCCCATTTTCATAGAATTGAAATCAAAATTCTAAATTAATATAAAAAGCTCGAGTCTCAGACTAGAAAAATGGCGAAGTTATAATATTTTTTTTTTTTTAATTTTCGGATCGTTCCTAATTTAGCTATTTTATATAGTTGACTGATCCAGCTCCTTTCGACTTACATATATACGTTAAATTCCTGAAATATTTCGTTCATATATCTAGTTTTCGTAAAAACGGATTGACGGACAGGTTCACTTGGCTCGACATGAATCGATTGGGCTGTTGATGATGGAAAACAAAACAAATAAAACATAAAAAATTTCATTTTTGAACTTCAAATATTTCTTAAAAATTATAAATAATCATTGGCTGCGTTGAGCAGAACAACATCATTACACACTAATTTATTTATTCATTTGCCGCCTTATGTTCTTGAAAATACGGGTTGTTAATTTTATTACGTCCACTTCTGCAATTTAAGCTCTGCAATCTAAACTATATAATTAATTATTTTTAATTAATTATAATTAATTAGTTAATAATAATAATTATAAAATATTGCACCATGATCAGTGATCATACGCTTTCAGCAGAACTATCTATAGAAACCCATAAGTGATCTGTGATCAACTTCTTCTGCTAAATGCTAAGTTTGGCTGCTAGATCTTTACTCGTATATATTAATGTTTAAATTATAATTATATTATTAATGATAACAACTTGTTCAAGTAGTTGCGCGCATGAACGCGGCCAGTGTTGCAAAACGACCATTTTAGTGTGAACTTGTTGCGTGGGATTTTCGCACCAGCGAAGAAAAGTGTGTTCAAATTTTCTCGTTGCGCAGCAAATAAAATTGAATACACCAAAGTCAGAAGCGAATTGGACTTGAAAACCCGTGCGCGTTGCATTACCAAATACAGCGAAGGTGGGCCCAAATAAGTGAAACGAAAACAATTGCCAAATCAATTGCATAAAACGACCAAATGGCACATTTTCGTTAGGCAGCCGTGAAAAGTGGCACACAATAACAAGACACTGCTGTGTGTGTGTGTGTTGTGTTGTGTGCGCTGGTGCTTTCGTGTTGGTGTTGGTGCAGTAACAACACACAATTAATGCGTGATTTTCCATTCGCCCGTATCTTTTTTCGCAGTTTGTGGGGCGTGCAATGTTCAGGATCCATCTGAAAATGGGTCCGCAACGCAACCAGCTCCATAGCACCGCCGCCGCCGCCGCCGTCAACAACAACAATGGCGTCGCCGGAGGAAGCAGCAGCGGCGGAGGAGGAAACCGCCACCTTAAGGAGTTTACCTGCTGCTTCGGACTCCACGTCCACACGGCCACCCTGATGATCGGCCTGTGGCACCTGGTAAGTTGACCTTTTGGAACTGAAAGAGTGCCACTCGGGACGTATACACACCTGTACTTGCCGCCGCCACCCACGCATGCAATTCGTCAGTGGGCTGTGCGAAAATTTGACCCTGTTCAGTGTCACGGAGGGGAAAAATCAATTGGCAAGCCGCCGCCGAGTCACTCTCAAACTGTACGAAGCCGAGTTACTGGCTAAAAAAAAAGTGGCAGCAGCTTTCCCCGCCTGTGACGTCAATGGGGCTTTATTTTTTGCATTTCTCTTTGAACTGGCGGCCGATGCGTCAGCTGATAACCAAATCATTGCGAAAATTAGATCGAAATCCGTTTAGCGGAAGTTTTGTTAATCACAAAATCATATGAAACTAACCTTTCGCAATTTCGTGACTTTGCATGCCATTGCCCAACACTGAGAGAATTTTTTACGCAGTTCAGAACTAAGAAGCAAAATTAATCAAAGCTCTAAAGAGTTTATTATTTATTTATTTAATAATAAAAGGTGATTTTAATAGTCTTCTAAATTATTTTTTGTAAATTTAAAAAACAAAAACTGTAAAAATAGTTGAATGGAAATTCCTTTATTTTAAAGAATTTAACAATATAGAAAAAGAACAATATATAAGTTATTTCTAAACATAAACAACAGATTTATTAGAAGATTTAATCAAAAATTAAAAATAGAAATGGAAATTATATGCAAATATTTTTATAGAAATATGAAATAGTCCCCAGGGGAACTTATGTTTTCATTATTTCTTGGGAAATAATTGTTTGCTTTTACAAGCAAAGGTTTCAAAATGCTTTTGAGATGGTAAATACAGATATTATATAGAACTTTGGCTCTATAAAACCTAACAATACCTTCTTTTCTCTGTACACCGTTCGTGTGCATACGCTGATCCGCACATTTTCTCCTAATGCCTTGCCTCCTGCTTTGATATCGCTTCTTTATTGCGGCTCAGGTCACGTTTTGATGCAAAACTCTCGTCACATGCGATTGCAGTTGGAGAAGCACTGGAGGAGCTATCAGCAGAACCTACTGACAATCTCGAGGGTCTCTTTGTTTACTTTCTGTATATTAGACAAACCGAGAAATCGAAGCTCATTGTTGACTCACTGCGATTGCAGATAAGCTGCGGCATTATGTTTCCTAAGCAAAAACAGTGGAAAAATGCTGCATCAAAGGTCGGCAAAAAAGCCAGGAAGGCCTTCAACTTGAGCGATACTGTATCGTATATCCAGCTTTGGCCATTTGTGCAAACAGTAGCGAGATACAGACTCGTTTCTATGAGCTGTTTCAGTTATTTTTAAGAACTACACGTACTTGACGGCGGACGATGCGAAAATATTTACACTTCAGAGAGGGTTTACTCTCTCTATCTTTCCTCTGGAGCAACATTCTTGATGTGGCGGCCCAGCCATAAATCCGGGAATTGTTAATTCAGCTGTCATCTATCAGTACACAGGCTGCAAATCAAAGCTGGCCAACGAACCTTATCTATTTTGGCCAGCTTATCATGATGAGCTTGGACCCGCACTCCACACAACGCATAACACACCACACACCACATACACACCTGCTAAACGCACTTGGGGAACTTTTAGATTTCGAGATATCTCTGAATTCCCAACTCGTGATCCTTGACGCTTCACATTGTGGCTACATTGATCAGAACTGAGCCTAGGAACGCTGCAGATTTTCTTATAATTACAACTATGGGTATAATTATTTTTAACTTTGTATTTTCGGTTGCAACCAGTCGAGGAAGGAAGTAAACTAAGTAAACTAAGTAAAACCTTAGTGCTGATTTTCTTAGCTGAGATAAAATTCATACGGATGGTAGGCGTCCTTCGGGACTATCCGGCAGGATATTTTCTGGGGTAGTGTGCCAATTTTAAGGATGTAGGTTACCCCGTTTTTAGGGTTTGAGTGGACAGCACGGCTTGTGCTAGCAATGACAATGACAGCCAAGACAACTAAGGCTGAAAGTTATTGATAGGATCTTTTCGTTCCAGTTTAATGCATCCGATTTGCGGATTATATTCGCCAAAGATTCAGTACATTGTTTTTATTTTTAAACAAAGCTGGCGAAAGCACCTTGTTCTATATTAACTAGATTATCATCGATTATATTATCTCCAACGCAAAAATAACCTTAAATAACAATATTATAAAATTCTATACTATAAAAATATATTCCGTAAAAATAAGTACTTACACATCTTTTCTTACTCTTTCTTGCAGTTTCTAAATATTTTGGCTTTAAGCGTCCTTGCCGTTATCTGGCGCAATCCCGAGATGATGGACGAGCTGGAGGGTGGCGGCACCCATGACTACACCGTTGATCTGAGCGCCCCGGCCCTGCCCACACCGCTGAGCAAGGTCGATCCGCCGTATGCCTACCGCGATCACTCCTTCAACTATCGTAAGCGTTACCGTAAGCAGTGGAGAGCGCCAATTGTGCAACGAATTTAAATTCATGTTTTCCTCTCCCCCTTTTGCAGAGAACTTTGACATGGGCGGCTTGGTGTGCACCTGCATGATAGCCATTACGCTGATGATGATCTACGGCACTATCAAGGGGAAACCGTCGCATCTGTTGCCCTTCTTCTGCCTGCAGTTGTTTGATTTCGCCATTACCACGTGAGGATTATAGTTTAGGGGTGCCTGCAGAAATCCCAAGGGATCTTAGCCTCCTAATCTGGTTTCCCTTATTAGTTTCTGCGACCCTATGAATAGGGATTAGTATATTAATGATTGAATTTCGGTCTACAGCCTGACAGCCGCTGGATATTTGTGCTACCTGCAGGCCATCCACAGCATCATTGCCGAGTCCCATCGCTTGCCATGGCGCGAGAAGCTGCTGGAACTGCCGCCCGAGGAACTGGTCGTCGTCGTCCTGGTCGTCTTCATCTGCATTGTTTTCCTGAAGGCCTATTGCATTGGCATCGTTTGGCGCTGCTACAAGTACTTGACCCTCCGTCAGCAGCACGTTCGCACCCTGTTCCCCTTCCTGGAGCCACCAACCGGAGTGCACAACGTGGGCGGAGCTTTTGGTGCCGAGGAGCGTTCGTACTCCACCCTGTTGCCCAATTACGATGAAGCGATTGCCCAATACTTGAAGCAGGCCCCGCCGCCATCCTATCAGGTGGCCATGTCGAACTATCCCGAGGATGAGGGCACAGCCGAGGGGGGCGAGGTCAATCCATCGGTGGCACCGCTGTTTGTAGCCCTTGGAGCTGCCACCACGGCCAATGTGGCCTCCAACACGGATGAAAATCTGGACAACAACAACGATGTACCGAACAACAACAATACCGTGCATGTGAACGCCAATACGCCACCGATGCGACGAAGCGATGCCGCCGTGAATGCCAACATCGATGGGGAGGACGATGATGATGATGATGATGATGATGACTTGGAGGTGATTGACGCTGGCGTAGAGGTGATCGGTGGCATTCCACCGCCACCGCCCTACAACGATGTGGCCGACGCTCAGGTGCAGGTGCCGTCGCAGTCGCCGCTGCACCGTGAACCGCACATTCCGGGACAAGTATTCGGTGGGCGCGATGAGAGCCAGGCCTAAGTTTGTGATTTGGATCCGTTTGTTTCTCACGGCGAGTGGGTTGTGACACACACACACGCACTCCCCTCTATCCTCAATCCTCTCCCACATCCCCTTCTTGCCCCGACGACCTGCTTTCATTCCCGGCACACATGCACCCGGTCTATATAGAGCCGCTTCGATGCAATTGATCGGTGTTTTGGTGTTTTTTAGAGAAACGAAACCGAAACCGAAACTAGTTTTCGCTTTTAGCCGTCGCTCATTATTGTTGTTTAACGTACAATTAAGATGCTCTAGTTGCTGCTCATTATGTAAACATGCAAAACCAAAAACGACGAAAACACTTTGCGATGCTGGCAAGGAAAGCTTCAATTCCTTTTCGGCCGCATCTAAGCTGCAGCAGTCTGTTAGAACCGTTTCTCATTTAGCCCGCGTTAGCCTGAGCACATCAGAGTTAGTCTAGATCCAAGTAGTTGTTACCAGAGAGAGAGAAGGAGAGTGCCGCTTTCCGAACGGATGTTCTATGTTCTAAGCTATATCTCGTAAGACTCTATGCATATTGATTACCGAGTACTGAATCCACAGCACAGGCATGCATACATAATCCATTTAATACGATATATATATACATATATCACTTGTATTTTACTATTGTGTATCGATACCACAGCAAGCGAACAGTTTTATGTATGTACAATATCTAAATGTATAACTGTATACTAAATATGCAGAGATATTCGAATAAATATTAGTTTATATTACAATTATTTGTTAGTTTTTCATGTTTAATTTAATGTGAATTCATTTATTACTCTTCTAGGTGATGGAAATGTTGCGTTTTGGAAAAGAATAAGATGATTTTGGTGACTTATGAGCTATTTAATGAGGTCGATGAAAGTATCGATTTATATAGTTTAGGATATAGTAAGAAAGGTCGCACTCAGTGAACTTAAACTCAGGTTAATACAGGACATAAAGGCTGATATATATAAAACTTGGTTCTTGTTCACTAAAGGATCTTTTCTAAAATCGTTTTTAAACTTTTATCGAGATCCTTGCGCCCTTGTATTTACAAACATTTTTATACCCTTGCAGGGTATTATAATTTCAGTCAGAAGTTTGCAACGCAGTGAAGGAGTCATCTCCGACCCTATAAAGTATGTATATTCTTGATCAGCATCAACAGCCGAGTCGATCTAGCCATGTCCGTCTGTCCGTCTGTCCGTCTGTCCGTCTGTCCGTCTGTCCGTCCGTTTCTACGCAAACTAGTCCCTCAGTTTTGAAGCTATCTGAATGAAACTTTGCAGATAGTCTTCTATATACTCTCACTCGGACATAAGTCGGAACGGGCCAGATCGGACGACTATATCATATAGCTGCCATACAAACGATCCGTCAATTTTTAGAAAAAAAATTTTAATTTCACTGTTTTTGAACATATCTTGACCAACTTTCGGTTATGAGCTTTTTATATTATTCTTGATTTTAGGATTAAATTTCATAAAAATCGGATGACTATATCATATAGCTGCCATAGGAACGATCGGGAAATTTGTAGAAAAAAGAATTATAACTTTGTCAGTTTTCAACATAATTTCTTCAACTTTTAGATACAAGTATTTTATATTTTTTCAGAATTTTGTTGTAAATTTCATAAGAATCGGACGACTATATCAAATAGCTGCCATACAAACGATCGGTAGTAAATGTAAAACTGTAAAAAATGAAAAACTGTAAAAAATTTAAAACTGTAAAATTGTATGAATATGAAAGTAATTCATATTATATTATTTTGGGATAGATTAGAATTGATACAATTGGAATCTGCAAGGGTATACAAACTTCGGCGTGCCGAAGTTAGCT
>VNJS01004290.1:0-15242 GCA_008042575.1 Drosophila watanabei
AAATGTATATTAATTTAGAACATCGCTTTTAATTAATTTATTAAAAAATGAAAATAAAGTATTTACTTAAACAAACTAAAAACAATATTTTTCGTTGAGAACTTGGAAACGGGTTTTCTTTTCAGATATTTGTTGTCCTATTTTTTAGGTAAGAGGCTTGTAGGTATGGTATGGAAATTATTCTGCAATAAAATTCTTGTCATTTGAGGGAAAAGGGAGAGACGTCGCGCCAGTTAATTGAATAAATAAAAAAAAAAAAATATGTTTGACCCTTAAGTGGAGGGGGTTTTGGTGCCTGCCTTCTTCCACTTTTCTTTTCATCGTTTCGAAATATTTCGAAATTTTTATCGTTTCGAGAACGGGTGGGTGCACATCCTTTTTTTTATTCCTTCACTCACCCCATCCACTGGTATATGAGATGAACCGTCTTGGGAACTCTTCAATTAGCCGTCTTCGTTGACCTGTTGACGTTTTCATCCCTCTCCTTTCCCTTAGCATTGGTTGGTGACAAGTTTCTGCAGGTACACGGAGGTGGTATGCGACCTTTTCGTCCCTCTCTTTCTTAGCATTGGTTGGTGACAAGTTTCTGCAGGTACATGGAGGTGGTATGTGACCTTTCCATCCTTCATCCCTTTTGAGCGTGTGATTCGTTCGTGGGAAAAATGATCGGGGGCGGATCGAACGCGTTCCGATATCGCTTCCTCGCGATCGCACTCGTAGCCGTCTCGAGTGCGTCTTCATGGCGGAAGCGCTCCACACACGTTTCTCACGTGCCCTCACACCATTCAATCACTTACCCTTATTCAATTTTATTACCCTACCCTTTTAAGAGGGTACAGATATCCCCAATTTATCTAATTAATGACCCCATTACCGATTAAAGATCAAAGCTGGCCCGCTTCTGTGGTTTTCCCCCTACTGACAGCCTTCCTAGACTAAAAACCTTAATACTAACCCACTTAGTACGTATGCAAACAAACAACCAGGCAGCACGGCAGTAGTTATTTTCCTCGTATTCCTTTCTATTTTTTCCATCGCGTCTACTAACATCTAACCCAATCAGACACGTTCTTGGTGTCGATGGGACACTTGAGTGTACTGTACTATATATATGTTATATATACAGATTTCAGTAAGGTCAAACACTATACTTTAATGTTAACCATTCACTCCTTGTTCCGAAACTTGATTTGATTTGGTTTCCCGATGTTCTTTTTAGATGGATATTAAGCTATCTGATTGGCAGGACTCAAAAATTTCCCTTTAAAAATAGCTTGTCTAATGTTCTCCGTGTAACCTTTGGTGTGCCGCAAGGAAGCCATTTGGGTTTCTTATTGTTTACATTTTTTTTAACGACCTGATAAATTTATAACTACCTGTAGAGTGCTTTTTGAGAACCCTATCTGGCCCTCTCCATGTAAATATTGCTAATAGTTGGGTTAAATGGGATTTAGGATACTTAGCATTTATGAAACTATTTCCTTAGTATTTAAGTATTAAATATAATCAGGCCTGTTCCAGTTTCCACTCGGATGTGGATTTGATAACATTTTCAGATTTCCCTTGAACATAAGCGAATTTCCTGTTGATTAAATGATTTTTTATGAAATATTCCTTTGGTTCCTTTTGTTCCCAAAACACAGCGTTTATTTTGTCACAGTTTTGCTAATAACGTTAATGGGTACAGATTGATTGCAGAAAGGTACAAGCATTCTTGGCCGTAAAATGTAAAGTTTTAATATTCAAAATTGCATTCATCTGTTTTCGGAGGCAGTGCTGAAAATTATCGACAAGAAGTATTGGTAAACTCATGCACATGTCAGCTGATTTTCCCGTCCCGATATATCTTTTATTGGTGGACCTGCTGTATTAAGCTCCCCTGTCAGACTTAGCCATTTGGTCTCCATCAGCACTTTGTCCCATTGGTGTAGCCCCTGGCAATGTCTGGGTTTTCCTCCATGAAGGAGACGAAGATTTCATCCTGGTTTGGATTTTTGTGCTTTCTCCTTATAAAAAAAGTTAATTAAATAAATTTTCTTAGCGTTTTTATTACTTACATTGTTTAAATTTAACTTGCATATGACGATCAGCCGAAATTCAACTCAAAAAAGAGTTGCAGAAGTCGAGGAAATTTCCATTCACATCGCGCCCAGTTTGTACAGAAATGTAAAATGTATAATGCTCGGAAACTTAAAAACGGGCGGCGGAAGGTTAAAGTCGAAACGATTCTGATGTGCAACCACAAAAGAAATATTTATAAATCAAGTATGCTACCTTTAGCTAATTCAGTTATGCAGTAATGTTCCTAAAGCTTCAGAGAATAAAATTCCATTTTTAATTGCAATTTTCATAGTCGCATTGTATTTTAAAATATTTAATTTTGGATTTTGCGGGTCTGAGTCCGCTGGGCCAATTGCAGTTAGAAAGTCTCCGAGCGATTTCGCTCGCAAGTTAATAGAGACATAACAGAGAGAAATACAAATCAGTGGGGAATTATTGGATGTGGAAACTAGTACAGGTCTGGGAAATCCGAATAAATTTTTCGGAAATGGAAACTAGAACTGGCCTGAATATATATATAAAATATTAATATTTAAGTAACCAGCTAGATAAGGAGAACAACAAGACCCACGAATGGCACCTATAAATAGCTTGGCTTTGGCCCCAGGCCCCATAGATAGATGCACAGTCAGATTTCGCACACACACCGCCAGCCACACACCCCTGCGACCGTAACTAAAAGAGCCGAGCAGCCGACAAAGATCTTCATAGAAGCCGAACAGCAGACGAGGGTCCGCATCATAACAAAAGCCGAGCAGCAGACGAAGGCCCGCATAGCAGCAGGAGCCAAGCAGCAGACGAAGGCCCGCATCTTAGCAAAGGCCGTACAATGACAAAAAAGTCCGCCTTGGCACGAGTCGGCCCAAAAAGAGCCAAAGACCGGCAGAGCCATCGGCAGAGCTATACACCGGTGGAGCCACGCGCCGGCAGAGTCAAAGATCGACATAACCATATACCGACAGAGCTAAGACTGCAAATTCGCAGCAGCCAATCATGGCCGGCCAGAAGGCTGCCCAAACACGAGGCCAAGAAGGGCCGGCCGAAGGAGAGAGCGAGAGGACCCGCGGCCGATCGCTGGCAGTGCTCGCAATAACCGAAGCTTCGTGTCGGTGGAAAGCGGCCGTTTCCCACCCTGGAAGCCCTTTTTCGGGCTTGAGGACCGGTGCACGGGTGGGGTGGCCGCCTTCCCCAGCCCGAATGCTTCCTTTGGCTGGTTGGGAAAAGCGCTATCCAGAAGACGATGTGCCTTTCCCGACTGGATCCGGTGCCGGGTTGCAGCATCTTCTAACCAGAAGGCACCGCCACCCGGGTGCCGGTGCTGATTCCCCCCGGCCATAGAACTCTTCTGGGATTCGGATCGGTCGGCACTCGGGTGGCGTGGCCGCCCAACCGATCCTGGACATTGCCTCACGTCCCAGGTCTGGAAGAGGCTATCCGGGTAACAGGGCGTTTTTCCCCGCGGCCAAATTCCTCGTGGCCAGCGAGTCTGGCAAGGTGTCGGTGCACGGGTGACGTGTTGCATCCACCTCCTGAACCTTTATGGGTCCTCTTCTTACCTACTTCCTCGAGCATGTAACCCAAATCATGGCCAAATCGACCCATTTTCCTGTCTGGTCCCGCAAAATAAATATTTTCTGTGAAGGATCCTGGTCTGACTGAGTTTATCTCCTGGCCCGTGATTAGCATCCTTACAACATGTAAAACTAATTAATTGCATAGCAATCTGCAAACTTCGGATAAAAACAACTAAACAAATTTTAATAAAAATTAAGAGCGACAACATTTTTGGAGGATGAAATCGCCTGGATAAAAACGAAAAAGCTGAGTGAGTAGAGTGTTGATTATGAGCAAGCGCGGAGGCTTAAAAAAAAGATCAGTAAAAGAATAGCGCACATTAAGTTGCTGCTATATGCAAACACGCCGCCCACATGGGCGATTTTCGATTTTCTCGATGAAAACCTTCGGCTAAGAAGCCAAATAATGATCAGGCAATACCCCATCTATTTGCGCAGTTTTTTCAAACCACATATTCAAATTTCAAGGATTCAAATCAGACATATTCTTACAGCATGCCCAAGTCGAACCTTAATTTCAGTCCTTGTTTGAACGAAAGCTTTCTTCCTATTGATCTTCATTGCGTAAGGTCTGTTTATTTGCCAGGTCCCGACGGAATACCTGGTTGTGTGCTTAGGTATTGTGCCGAAGCCCTGTTCAAGTCCGTTCTTAAATTGTTTACCTTATCCTGAGAAACTTCAGACTTTTCCCTTATTTGGAAGTAATCATTTGTAATTCCACTTCACAAAAATCGGGAGCCAATAACTACAGAGGAATCTCTAAGTTGTCGGCCATCCCAAAACTTTTCGAAAAAGTCATTACTCATTACACATAGATTTATTAAGAGAAGATCAACTACAACAAACCTTTTGGAGCTCACTTGATTCATTATAAAGGGCTTCCATAATAATCTTCAGACAGATGTCATTTATACTGATTTCAGTAAAGCATTTGACTCTGTTAACCATTCACTTCTTGTTAGGGAACTTGACTTAATGGGGTTTCCGGATGATCTTCTTAGATGGATCTTAAGTTACCTGAAGTGCAGGACGCAAAAGGTCCTCTGTAAAAACAGCTTGTCTAATGTTCTCCGGGTTACATCTGGCGTCCCGCAAGGGAGTCATTTGGGACCCCTATTTTTTACATTATTTATTAACGCCCTGCCCAATGTCTTGATTAACTCTAAAGTACTTATGTACGCTGATGACGTTAAGCTTTTCGTGCAATATAGGTTCGATTCTTGCCAGTCTGATTTACAAAGAGATTTTGATAATTTTCAAACATGGTGCCGGCTAAACCTAATTAACTTAAACGGCTCTAAATGCAAGCTTATGACATTCTCTCGTGTCGTTCCTAAGCTTGCGTCTTATACGCTTAACTGCTTCTCTTTAGAAAGAATTCGTCTAGTTGATGATTTGAGCGTTTGCCTGGACCCCAAACTCGACTTCATTGATCACATTTCGTGCATGGTAAATAAAGCCAGGGGTGTGCTTGAATTTATAAAACGGTGGTGGAAAGTATTCAATGACCCCTACGTTACTAAAACATTATATTTCTCGTTAGTTCGTCCTATCTTAGAATATGGATCTTGCGTATGGAATCCTTAATATGGAGTCCACGGTAATCGAATCGAATCTGTTCAAAAGAATTTTTTACTTTTTGCTCTACTATCCACGGTGACGTGGATAGTTAGGACAGCTGATTTTTCACTAGTCTTGCGCCAATGTAGAAGTTGGTTTGAATTGCACGAACCCTTTCGTGTCTTATGTGCAAATTATAACGTTTTGTACACAATAACATCTAACGTAGATAGCGTTCCTAGAATAAAAACCTTAATCCTAACCCACTTAGTACGTATGCAAACAAACAACCAGGTAGCACGCCAGTAGTTATTTTCCTCGTATTTTTTTCTATTTTTCCCATCGCGTCTACTAAGATATAAACAGGCAGGTGGTTGGTGTCATGAGGGTCATGTGAGTATATGGAAAAAAAAATGCCGTCTATTTTTGTGCGGGAAAGAGCATCTGCCACATAATTTTCTTTGCCAGAAAGATATTTTATTTTGTAATCGATCTCATTCAGTTTTATTTTTCAACGCTGAAGTTTCATATTTGGCTCTTTAATATTATTAAGCCATACCAAAGGTTTGTGATCACTTTGAATTTCAAATGGCCTGCCGAATAGGTATGACCTGAAATACTTCGTTGCGCAAACTATCGCTAGTAATTGTTTTTCAATAGTAGCGTAGTTTATTTCATCCTCGTTCAGCGTTCTGCTGGCGTAACATATAGGATTGGGATTTTGTGACAACACTGCACCTTTTGCTAAGTTACTTGCGTCAGTTTTGAGGGAGAGGGGTTTTGACAAATCAGGATAGATTAAAATCGGTGCTAAAGTTATCTGCACCTTTAACCTTTCAAACGACTCAATGTAGTTTTTGCATTTGGTATCAATCACTGCTCTTTTCTTCAGTTTGGTAGTACATTTCCTATTGAAACTACACAATCCTAAAAATGATTTTATTAGTTTAGGGGTCTTGGGTAATGGAAAGTTTATATTCGCCTTTGTTTTGCTTGGGTTCGGTTGTATCCCATCCGTAGAGATAATGTGTCCTAGGAATTCAGTTTCCTTTTTCATGAACTCACATTTGTCTAGCTGTAGCTTTAAATTAGCATCCCTTAACTTTCCAAAGACTTTCTTTAGAGATATTATTCCAATTAAGTAAAACAAATAATAATATCATCTAAATAAACTAAAAAATCTTTGTAGATCAAATCTTCCAAAAGATTATTCATGCACCTCGGAAATATTGCTGGGGCATTTTTCAAACCAAAAAGCATACGTGTGTATTCATAATGCCCATGTTTGGTTGAAAATGCGGTTTTCGTAATGTAATTTTCATCCATTTATATCTGGTGAATCAATTGTGGTGAAATACTGGCATCTTCCAAGTTTGTCCAATTCTCATCCATTCTTGGAAATGGAAATTTACCATGAACAGTAATCTCGTTGAGATTTCTGTAATCAACGACTAACCGAAATTTCGGTTTCCCTGAGGCATTTGCCTACTTGGGGACTACCCAAATAGGAGAACAATACGGGGATTTCGATTTTCGAACTACTCTATCATTTTCTTAATTTGTTTATTTACCTCCTGATCAACACTCTGGGGAATTTATATGGTTTTCTATAAACCGGATCTTCATGTTGAGTTTGGATGACATGTTTAATTGTGAAAGTCATATTCTCACTTTCCCTGTACTGAAGGTCTTTATACTTGTAAAAAACCTTCGTTAAACATTCTACCCTTTCAACATTTAGATCGAATCTATACTCGTTACAGTCGCGTAATTCGTTTTCGATTGCGAAGCTGACTATTTCGTTGTCAACGGACATAGGGTCAGATTGTGAAACTTTTCCGCCCTTTGTGTCAATTTTTGGAGTAAGGCACTTTGTAGGTGCGGTCTTCTCCTTCTTTTGTTTTCGGGCAAGTTGTTCTGCAGATGCAGGCTCGTCCTTTGTTTTTGGGTCAAGGTATTTTGTGAATGCGGTCTCGCCCTTTTTCTCCTCGTAACAAAATTTTTAGGTTCTTGGACCTAACGTAACCGTCTCTTTTTTATAATCAATTTTTGGCTTAGAATTTTCTAAATACTGGCTACCTAACACGAAATCATAACTGTCGGAGAAATTATGCACATAGAATTTTTGCTCGGACGGACATACTGCACTGGGCTTCATTATTACGCTTTTACTTAATTTGATGGGCCCCTTATTGTATACACCGTGAGATCTTTAACGATTTCTTTTTCTTTTGCAATATTCTTTTTTGTGATATTGATGGATGAGCCTGTGTCGATCATGCCGTTGTAAAGATTGTAATTGTATGTAATTTTACATAGGGACTGTTTCCTCCTACTCTAATTCCGGATTGTCCAAGGCAATTTGATGAAAATTTACGTCCATCTTACTTTGCCCACTCTGGCTTTCCCTTTGTCTTTTGGTGGGTCCACCACTTCTTGCCTTATTCGAAGTTGATAATTAATGGGGTTATTTTGCCTAGCCTGTGTCAAATCATTTCTAAGTGTATGATAACTTCCCCTTTGGGGAAGTTATTCTTTGTTATTCTTGTTAGTATTTGGTGCTTGGGACATACTTTGATTAGAAGCAGAATAATTGGTGCTACTATTATTGTAATACTTTTGATTATTTCCTTTTTATTATTTTATTTCCCCCTTTCTTGCGTGGTGCCCGTGTGTTTTTGGAGGTATTGATCTTCAAGATTTGCATCATAAAGACCAAGTTCCATAGTCGCTTGATTTAGTTTAGGAATTGTATAGATATTTTTGCGTGCTAACGACATATACATCCTATCAGGGAGTTTCCTGTCTATTGTTATTCTGACAGTTCGCTTAAGCAGCTCTGTGTAATTAGCTTTTTTTACAGGGTAAATCTATAATTCTTGCTTATCAAAAATATTCCGGTACTGCACTTCTAGCATCTCGATGAACTTACTAATGCTTCCTGGGTAGGTGGTCTCCTCCAACTGCTTCACGAAAAGTATGATCCATGAATGAAGGGGAAAGAGCTGACCTCATTTCTGTCCATGTTGTTGCTCCTGCCTGGCTCACTGCTTTCAACGCCGCGTCTACTTCACTTTTCGGATTACTCCATAGATGACGTGTGCTTGTCGGGTTAGAAACTTAGTACCTGGCTGATAAAGAATGATAGCTTCCCAGGTGTTCCATCGTAGTGCAATTCCTTGATTTGCGCCAGCACATGGTTTAAGTGAATTTCGGAGAGTTACGGGACTTCCATTGTTGTTGTTTTAGCCAGTCTTTTTGATTGATTTAAGTTTGAGTTAATAAATTGCAGAGTTAAACAAATTCACTTTGAGCTTTATTTTTCTGACCGCACGGGATTTTGGTTTTATTCACAGAAAAAAACTTTTTTTCTGACTACAGGATTTTTTGGTTTTTGAATCACGTAGATTCTTTTGCGGATAACTGTTTAGAATCACTGTTTTAAATTCGCTGGTCTAGGATAGCTAGTTGTGTATTGTATCCTTTTTATTAACTAGTACCGTACTTTAAAGGACTCGTGAGTATTCTACCGACTACCAATTATGTGCTTGGGGTATTCGTAAGTTAAAAAAAAAAACTTTTATTTTAACCGAATAATTTTACAATTGTTGAAGAACACCGACCGAAGACTTTCGAGTCTCAAACTGAACTAAACTTATTAATCTGGATTGATTTACGTTCAAGCCTAGGTCTCGAGCTTTCAAATATTGAGTTAAACTTTTAAAGTTCTGAAGAGAATTTGGAGAAAGCTTGGGATTATCAATTAAACTTCTCTTGGATTCAAGTGCGTTTGCTTTTGGATACAAGTTCTCTTTTGTTTTACGATCTTGTTATCGAAATCTAATATTTTTGTTTTCGCCTTTGCGAGTCCGAACTTCGAACGTGGGAACCTGACAATTGGGTGCAAGTTTAAGTCATAAATGTTTAGTCTACATGTCGGAAAAGACTGGAGTTTCGGGTTGAATCCTGTGTTGGAGTTTGGGTTTATTCCATTAGCCTTGGCTTGAGGATTCCAATAACTGTCTGGTTGTTATCTGGTGTTTACTAGTTGACTATGGGGTAGCATCGGGTGTGTGAGACTAGTGTGACAAGTGCATGGTACCCTGCAGTACCGTTCATCAGTAATTCATCAACACATATGGCGGTGTTGTTGATGAAAAGTTGATGAATTTCCATACAAATTTACTGATGTAGAAAAAAAATCCATAAGCATTTTAGACCAAAATTTCATCAACATTTATGCCAAAAATTAATCAACTTTTCATCAACAATTAATCAACAATTCATCAACAAATTCATCAACTTTTCATCAACAATTCATTAATAGTCCATAAAATATTTTTTAAATGTAATAATTTTATATTGTCATGTAAAATCAAAAGTAATAGTAATAACAATACAAATAATAATAATTTAAAACTACAGCATTTTTCTTTTCCTCCTGTCAATGCATCTGCCTTCCTACCTTCGTTTAGTCTTTACACACATGAAGATCTTAGTTAGGTGCTTCGGATGAAACAGTATGACCAATGGCATCTTGAAAAAATAAACTGTTTTATTTATTATCATTTAGTTTTTGTTATTTTACTCTGGTAAAAAACTATTTCACTGTCCATTAGGAACACTTACCTGATAAATGTTTATTGTAATTTAAACTTAATTTTCCTTTAAAATTGATTCTGCTTATAGATTTCTCACTTACCTAAACGCAATTGACAAACGCGAAAAAAGACACGCGCTTCTCAAAAGAACAAAAAGAACACTGAGCCAGAACAACGGTTTCTCTTATTGTTGGTTTTGTTTTAGGTCCCGTAAAACACTGCTGAGGGAGGAATAGTGCTAGGGAGAGGGACTACCTAAACGCCGCTCTTTGTTGATGAATGACTGAATGACTAATTTTGACCTTTTTTCATCATCTTTTCATCAACAAAATTTATCAACTTTTAATCATTCTTTCATGAACAATTTTTGTACAAGAGAAAAATGAGAGCGCGAGAGAGTCGGGTTTGACCCGAAGGCCGAATGGGAGCGTCGGCTCGGTCGAAATCGACGTCGGCTGTTGATGAATCGTTGATGAATTTGACCGATGAGTTTTGGTACTGCAGGGTAGGCATGTTCTAAGTCCGTAGGACTTTGGATATGTCACTATATATATATATATAATGCTTGGATTATTTTTTGCACCTATTGACATCATATGCCAAATTTAATTTTTCTTGTATTCGTCGAGCGCACTTTTGCACTCATTTTTTTTATAAGCTTAGCTCTCGTTCTTTCACTAAATTTAGACTCAATAACCACAGATATTTTCCTGAGCCAACCCATTGATTGGGCTGCTAAAGTTGATATATTACACCTTTTTTCAATTTGTCTTGCTGAATAATGCCCTATTGCTAGAGCAGAAAATCCATCTTTACATATAATTCTCTTATAAACTGTATTATCTTATGTTTTTTTGAAGTTTTATATGATCCTATTTCATGCCGTCTAGACCTAAAAATGTCCTGTGAGCATTTCTATTGAGCATTGAGTATTGGTCAAATGTAATTGTTTCTAAAGCACTTTGGTTTACTCCTTTGTTCCTTTAACACATTTTTCGGGCTGACTACCTACACTCGCCGATGTGTAGGCATACATTTTGGACCGAAGACCAACAAATTGTGTCATCGGCCTCCCGTGCAGCTCATCCTTGAAATACATTAGGCGCTTTTTATTGCACTGTTGGAAATTATAATTCGCAGTCAATTCATCAGGATATTCAGACGTGTCAAATCTTAAAGCGACATCATAACGAATATCATTATAAATGTCCTCTGCTTTAACGGAGTAGATAAATTAATCTGTATCTATAAAATTTAATTTCAGTGCGTCTTTGAATTTTGGCTTCATATAAGAGTAGTGGGCGACCAGTTTTTGAACCCTCCTATTCTGTAATTCAGCGTACGTCTTTGCGCTTTAAGCTGTGTTCCATAGTCTTCCCAAAGACAAAAAGGCCAAAAGCTTAAAAAAGTATTTTTCAAAATTACTTTTAGCCCTAGTCCTATGTTCAGCATTAATATTAAAATATTGTTTACGCCAAGATTTTTGCTTTAATTAAAGGAGAAAGTGAATCTTTTTAATTGTAATCCATTCAATATTCTTTGTTGTAGTTGTAGTTAAAAACGTATTTATTTTTATCACAAAGATCAGCTATTAACTTTGGAGTCTTTGAATTTATTGAAGGCAGTCGATTTGCAGGACAAAAAGGCAGGTCATTTTGTTGGTCGTGTAGCGACCATACACTACTCAATTTAGAAGCAAAATTAATATTAAATGAATCTATTTCTGATTTTTCTAACCATTTAAAATCACCTTATGGTAGTGATTCAGACATTGCCCATCCATATATATTATTTGCATGCACATACATTACACTTCTGGTTTCTTTAGTCCGATCGAAACCTTCGAGATATAAGTGGTTTGCTTTTGTATACCGATAACTACATTAAACTAATCCACCTTGAATTCCAGACTGAATATACGTAATCATATCCATATCAATAAGTAACTCGAGGGATATTTGCGTAGTTTTCAACATCGCATCCCATGACAAGCCCGGAGTTGTAAAATAATGGGCAGAGTCGAGTTCATAGATGGTTGAGCAAATGCCTCTAAAATTCTGGAAAATGTCTGTGAGCAACACAACATCTGTTTTCAAATACATTTCCATAAAGTCTTTAAGTGTTTGACACTTAAAATGATTCCAAAACCCGAATTGCGTAAAGGTAATCTGCTTCAGAACATTCTGAGTTTGTCAATTTACTGAAAAATTTGCCCCTTGGTGGGAGATAAGTCTCAGAGAGTTTATCATATGAATCTATGTATTCATATGGGAATACACCTTTCCTACGAAGTACTGAGAAATCTGTATTATTTGCAAATTATTTTCGAAGTACTTTAAAATCCCCTTTATTTAAATTTCCTGCAAGAATGTCTAAACTAGACGGTATAAAATGAAATCTATCTAAGAATCGAATTTTTGGCTTATTCTTTCCTAAACGAATATATTTTGATATAGAAATATAAACTTCCTTATTTAATGGAATACTTTTAATTTCTCCATCAATCTCCCCGAGCTTTTTTACTAATAGGTGTGCATCAAATTTTGATAAATTGTGAAAGAAAACGGCTTTAAAATCTCCTGTCTTGTATTTAATATTGCACTCACTATGTGCGGCACCTCGAAATCGGCCTGTGAAATGACAGTGATCTCTCATTATGTCATTACCTAAAATTCCTTTACATATGTGACAACTGATGGCCTCATCAAAATCATAAGCGTCCTGTGCTGTGTAGCTTTTATGTAAAGCGGACAAATCGGAGGTTAGTCTGTCTACAAAAGTGCGCACGACATTTGTTCCTATTATTTAAACAAATTTTTCTAGAGAGGGGTCAAATGAACACTTAATGTAATACGCGAAGGCAACCGGAATGCGCAAAGGGCGCACCGAGACCGACCACTTTTGTCAAGCCGGCGAAAAAGTTCAGCGAGGTGGCCCGAGACAGCCTCGCAGTGGCACTTGTTGATGAGCTCAACGACGATGGGCGCCTTCTGATGAAGAAATGTGAGGAGGTCGAGACCCAGTTGGCGGAGATGGTAACTGACAAGATACTGTCCGAGCCTACTGGTCAGTCAACCTCCTTTGACTCCCCAGAAATGGCTATGAACAAGGGAGTCGATATGGAGGACTAGGCCATCCTCAAAGCGGAACGGGAAATGAAGTCCAGAGAGCCATACCTGTTCCTGATAAACCAGCTCTGCCTAGAACAGCTTAAGGCAGCAGACAATAAAGTCCGGTACAGCATTAGGAAGGCCAAGGTAAAGACCTTCCTAAACGAACCGGTCGATATTGTAGAAGACGAAGTCGAGGACGCCAACAAGCTGTTGGACGACTTGGCTATCGACGACAGCACTGTCGTTCAGATTAACCTGAAGCGCAGCTCCCACGCTTCAGCTAATCTGGAGGTCCTTCTCCGGGAGAATGACATCGACATCGGCCTCATAAAAGAGCCATGGACAAGAGACATTATACACAAACTCGTCAGGTAGGCCGAGGGCAGGTATAATCATTAAAACCCACCTTAATGCTCTTCTCTACGCCAATCTCAGCAACTTAGATCTAGCAGTGGCAAGATTCAAGGCGGCGGATGGGACAGCCATACTAATAGCCTCTGGATACATGGCCCACGACGAACCAGCTTCGTCCGAAGCTTTCATTAGGGTGATGCAGTGGGCCGAGGAGACTAAGACGACGCTCATCCTCGGGTGCGACGCCAACGCAAGGCACACACTGTGGGGAAGTAAGGAGATAAACGAAAGGAGTGAGTCTCTCTTCGATAGTATTATATGTCGTGACGTCACTATTTGTAACAAAGGAAACACGCCCACCTTCATCTTTCCAAGTACGGAAGGATTTCAGGGCTGGGAAGAAGTCCTAGATATAACCCTCCAAATGGAGCATAGCGATTATAAGGTAAGAAATTGGAGAGTCTCTACACAAAACTCGTTTTCAGACCACAGGTACATATTCTTCAAAATCGTGAACGGCGCCGAAGCGAACCCCTCGTAATACCGACTGGGAAAAATACGGAAAGATTGTACAGTCAAAGGTCAAAGACAGAAAGATCAAGACTCGATCTACCCCAAAAGGAACAGATAAGGAAATCGAGGACTTAACAAATATTCTGAGCAAGGCTAATAAAGAGTCATGCAGACTAACATACTCTAAGAAGACATACCCACCATGGTGGAACAAAGAGATAGGCGAGCTCAGAAAAAAAGTTCTAAAAGCCTTCAACACAAGTTACGGAACCAAAGACTGGCAGCCGTACAAAGCAATACAAAAAGAATATAAAAAAGCGATCTACGCAGCCAAGAAAGAATTTGGAGTAGCTACTGCGATTCGCTAGAAGGAGTCAAAGACACGGCTAGGTTAAGCAAAATCCTAGCGAGAGGGCATACAAGCACCACGCTTATAAACAAACTCGACGGGACAGGAAGTACGTCGGCTGAAGAGTCACTAGAAATCCTGCTGGATACGCACTTCCCAGGAAACCAACAAGAAGAACCCGAAATAGTAAAAGCCAGGGGGCAGACCAGCAGTTACAAGTAGAAGAGATCATCACCATGGAAAGAATCCATTGGGCGATAGATTCCTTCGACAAATACAAAAGCCCAGGTCCAGACGGATGAGTTTGAGAGGGGGATGAGTTTGAGAGAGCGCCGTGTACGGTTGCACCGCAGCGGTGCTCCCGGGAATTTCGCGTTTCGAGTGGGTTGTGGCAAGGCCCCGCGCGACTCCGGGTGTTTGCCGGCCTGCGGAGGCTGTGCCGAGTGTACTTACCTGCAGCGGCTGGCCCCTGCGGCCCACGGAAGACACGGTGACTCCAATCCTCCAACATAGGTTTTCGCGCCGGCGGAGAGACTGGTGAGAGAAATTCCTCTAGATACCTTCATCCTTGTTTTTGCCTCTGCTCGGGATGATCTCTCTAGCGGTTTAAATGTGGCTGCCCCCGCATCATTTGCCAGTCACGTCAGCTGATCCCCCGATCAGCTGTGTGCCAGTGATGGTTAATGCTCGGATTCCCATCGATCTGGCAACTCCCTAGCTCCAATTGGTGGCCGTTTGTGTTCAACCGGTAGGTGGCGCTGTCGAGGCCGTGTCAAGCTCCCATTGCTGACAGAAGCTAGAGGGCACGACACGCATATGCGATCTTCAAGCGCAGGAGGTAGCATACCTTTTTGGGCTGCTGCTCCTGTTCCTTGGCATAAAGAAGAGGAACCCGGCTGGGACATCACTCTCAGGGCGCGCACAGGGGATAAATTGGTGGTAAAGGTCAAGGAGCCGACCCTTTTGCCAACCCCACCGCGACGCGGTACACCATAAAACGGCGCTCTGGCGCAAAATCGCAGAGTTCCCTAATCCTGCGAGATGCTTTAGATCATAGAAGCCCAGACCCATTGCTCCCATGGCTCCTTTGTTTTTGTAATCGGCTCCGAAGCATAGG